>PISX010020036.1:0-36771 GCA_004024625.1 Mellivora capensis
ACCAGGAAGAAATTGACAACCTGAATAGACCGATATCTAGTAACGAGATTGAAGCAGTGATCAAAAACCTCCCAAAAAACAAGAGCCCAGGACCTGACGGATTCCCTGGGGAATTCTACCAAACTTTCAAAGAAGAAATAACACCTATTCTCCTGAAGCTGTTTCAAAAAATTGAAGCAGAAGGAAAACTTCCAGACTCGTTTTTTGAAGCCAGCATTACCCTGATCCCCAAACCAGGCAAAGACCACACCAAAAAGGAGAATTTCAGACCAATATCACTGATGAACATGGATGCTAAGATTCTCAACAAGATCCTAGCAAACAGGATCCAACAGCACATTAAAAAGATCATCCACCATGACCAGGTGGGATTCATCCCTGGGTTACAAGGATGATTTAACATTCGCAAATCAATCAATGTGATAGAACAAATCAATAAGAGAAGAACCACATGGTCCTCTCAATTGATGCAGAAAAAGCACTTGACAAAATCCAGCATCCGTTCCTGATTAAAATGCTTCAAAGTATAGGGATAGTGGGAACATTCCTGAACTTCGTAAAATCTATCTATGAAAGACCCACAGCAAATATCCTCCTCAATGGGAAAAAACTCACAGCCTTCCCGTTGAGATCAGGAACACAACCAGGATGCCCACTCTCACCACTCTTGTTCAACATAGTATTAGAAGTCCTAGCAACAGCAATCAGACAACAATAAGAAATAAAAGGTATCCAAATTGGCAAGGAAGAAGTCAAACTCTCTCTCTTTGCAGATGACATGATACTTTATATGGAAAACCTAAAAGACTCCACCCCCAAACTACTAGAACTCATACAGCAATTCAGTAACGTGGCAGGATACAAAGTCAATGTACAGAAATCAGTGGCTTTCTTAGACACTAACAATGAAAATACAGAAAGGGAAATTAGAGAATCGAGTCCATTTACTATAGCACCAAGAACCATAAGATACCTGGGAATAAACCTAACCAAAGAGGTAAAGGGACTGTACCCGAGGAACTACAGAACACTCGTGAAATAAATTGAAGAAGACAACAAAAAATGGAAGACCATTCCATGCTCTTGGATTGGAAGAATAAACATTGTTAAAATGTCTATACTGCCTAGAGCAATCTATACTTTTAATGCCATTCTGATCAAAATATCACCGATATTTTTCAAAGAGCTGGAGCAAATAATCCTAAAATATGTATGGAATCATAAGAGACCACGAATTGTTAAGGAAATGTTGAAAAAGAAAAACAAAACTGGGGGCAACACGTTACCTGATTTCAAGCTTTACTACAAAGCTGTGATCACCAAGACAGCATCGTACTGGCATCAAAACAGACACATAGACCAGTGGAACAGAGGAGAGGGCCCAGATATGCACCCTCAACTCTATGGTCAAATAATCTGCAACAAAGCAGGAAAAAATATACGGTGGAAAAAAAGACAGTCTCTTCAATAAATGGTGCTGGGGAAATTGGAGAGCTATATGTAGAAGAATGAAACTCGACCATTCTCTTACACTGTACACAAAGATAAACTCGAAATGGATAAAAGACCTCAACATGAGACAGGAATCCATCAGAATCCTAGAAGAGAACATAGGCAGTAATCTCTTTGATATCAGCCACAACAACTTCTTTCAAGATATGTCTCCAAAGACAAAGGAAACAAAAGTGAAAATGAACTTTTGGGACTTCATCAAGATCAAAAGCTTCTGCACAGCAAAGGAAATAGTCAACAAAACAAAGAGGCAACCCAGGGAATGGGAGAAGATATTTGCAAATGACAGTACAGACAAAAGGTTGATATCCAGGATCTATAAAGAACTTCTCAAACTCAACACACACAAAACAGATAGTCATGTCAAAAAATGGGCAGAAGACATTTCTCCAATGAAGACATAAAAATGGCTATCAGACACATGAAAAAATGTTCATCATCACTAGCCATCAGGGACATTCAAATTAAAACCACATTGAGGTACCACCTTACATCAGTTAGAATGGCCAAAATTAGCAAGACAGGAAACAACATGTGTTGGAGAGGATGTGGAGAAAGAGGAACCCTCTTACACTGTTGGTGGGAATGCAAGTTGTTCCAGCCACTTTGGAGAACAGTGTGGAGATTCCTTAAGAAATTAAAAATAGCTTCCCTATGACCCTGCAATTTCACTACTGGGTATTTACCCCAAACATACAGATGTAGTGAAAAGAAGGGCCATCTGTACCCCAATGTTTATAGCAGCAATGGCCATAGTCACCAAACTGTGGAAAGAACCAAGATGCCCTTCAATGGATAAGGAAGATGTGGTCCATATATACTATGGAGTATTATGCCTCCATCAGAAAGGATGAATACACAACTTTTGTATCAACATGGAACTGGAAGAGATTATGCTGAGTGAAGTAAGTGAAATAAGTCAAGCAGAGAGAGTCAATTATCATATGGTTTCACCTATTTGCGGAGCATAACAAATAACACAGAGGACATGGGGAGATGGAGAGGAGAAGGGAGTTGAGGGAAATTGCAGGGGAGGTGAACCATGAGAGACTATGGACTCTGAAAAACAACCTGAGGGTTTTGAAGGGGCGGGTGGTGGGAGGTTGGAGGAGCCAGGTGGTGGGTATTATGGAGGGCACGCATTGCATGGAGCACTGGGTGTGGGGCAAAAACAATGAATTCTGTTACGCCGAAAAGAAATTAAAAAAACAAACAAACCCTGATGTATCAGTTAAATCTTGAACTTGGCAGCATTTAACAGAAATCTGACTACTGTAGCTTAACCAAATAGGCATATATTTTCCTCACATATCAGGAAATATAGGGGTACCCTGTCAAGTATTTTGCAATGATTCTCAAATCCTCAGTATCCCTGATTCCTTATGTCTTTCCACATTCCTATCCTTAGTTTGTGTCTCTTCTAGTTTATGCCTTAAAGTCACAAAAAGGCTACTTCACCTCCTGACTCATATCCTCATTTCTGTCAGGAAAGTGCCAGATATTTCCCCTACATCTTTTGGACAGGACTGTACCACAAGGGACCATGGGTGAATGGCCTGGTACACTATTCCCCAAACAAAATCTATATTCTGTTAGTAAGAAGCATAAATGTACATTAGGTAGCTGGTAGTGTCTGCTAGACCTGAAAGCTCATATGAAAAAGTGATTTTCTGCTTTCACAGATGTGATAGTCAAACAATGTATATGTATAAGGTGTCTACTATGGGTCCAGTGGTTTCTAGATCAGTGAGAAGCACAACTCTCTTTCCTTAAGGAGACCTACCACCCTGGGGCACCTGGCTGACTCAGTCAGTAGACCATGTGATTCTTGAACGCAGGGTTGTGAGTTCAATCCCCACTTTGCGTGTAGTGATTACTTTAAAAATAAAAAAAGAAAAGAAAAGAAAACTTGCCACCCAGAAGATTAGATGGGTGGGCAAGAACATAACTATAAAGTGGTATGATAGAGGCTGAAAGTTCCTATTGAAATTTTGAGGCATCAGTGGTAGGGCCCAGATGTACAAATTTTAGTTCTGGGTACTATTAAGAGGAATAGGAAGACCTAACGATAAGAATAATGGCTGAATTTTCTTCATGTGAACTATGTCAGGCATTTAAAAACATATTTATTAATCACATCAACTTGTATCTTTCTATCCCCCTATTTACAACCAAGGTATGTGAGACAAAAATGAAGGTGGGTAAATTTCCCAAGATTAAATAGCCAGGAAGTTCAAACTCAGTCTACCATTAGAGTTCTCTTCAGCTCTAGTCAATACTGAGAATACTGAGAACACTTCTTTTAGTTACTCATTTTGCAGTTGTTTTCTTTAAGAAAAAAAAAAATTCCAGAAGTTTCTTTGAATGTTGCCAGTGGTGTGGGACCCTTAACTCATTGAGCATTCATGATATTTCATAAGCTGGCTTACCCAGGACTGGCAGGCTTTAGCCCGGTCACCCAGTAGTGTGGGAGAACACTGTCCTATTATCTTTTCAGTTGGAGAATGGTAAGTTACAAATATCCATATTTTTCTTTATATTATAAAGTAGAATACTTTCAATTATGTCATTCCTTTGTCAAAATAACCCATTTTAACCCCTAAACTTAAGCCAGAAATTAGCATCATTCTTCTTTCTTTCCGGAGATGCTCTCTTGCTACCTTTTCTGGACAGCGCTCCTGGAGATAATAGCGTATTTATCTTGGCTCAAGCTTTGCTTTCAAAAGAAAGGAGATTATGCTGAGTAGACCTGACCTAATCAGGCCAACCCTTAAAAGGGCAAGGTTCTTCCAAGCAACAGAGATTCAAAATGAGAAAGGGATTTAACAGAAGGGAGAGTCTCCATTGCTAGCTTTAAAGATAGAGGAGGGGCTCATGAAAAGGAGCCTGGATGGCCTCAAGCTGCCCAGAGTGACCCCATGCTGATAGCCAGCGAAGGAATAGGGACCTCAGCCTTACAACTGCAAGGAATTAAAGTTTGATAAAAGCGCATGAGTGGCATAAGGACCCCGAGCTCCTGATGAGAAGAGAGCCTGGCTAGTACTGTAATGCTGGCTCCATGAGACTATCAGCAAACTCAGTTATTCTGTCCCTGGACTCCTGACCAATGGAAACCAGAAATAATAAATCCATGCTGCCTTAAGCTACTGCATCCACAGGTGGCTAATCCATTTTGACTTTGATTCCAGCTATCTCTTTTTTCTTGGCCTCAAATGTGCATAGGGAAATTCACACAGGTCATTTAGTGGGTACTAGAATGGGTTTTAGCCAGACTATACTATGGGCATTACCATCAAGTTGAGGAATAGGGACCCACTATCATAGGAATAAGTGTGTTTATTTCTGTTACTTTATGATGTGTTCCAGAAAGATTTTGTCAGTATCTTTCCTTCACGTACCTTCTAACACCCCCTAGAGGAGTACCAAAAATATAAAAATAAACACCGTATGATATACCGATTAAAAGTCACAGTTCACTGGAACAAGGACAAAGTCCAAGGTGAAAGAAAATTAAAAAAAAAAATACAGAATGAGTAGACCATGCACTAAGGATTTTCCACGTAGTGAGAAATACAATTTAATGCCCCTTTTCTTGCTGAGGGAATACAGACCCTGTGGTATGGGGTGGGAAGGAAAATGTTTTTTCTGTTGGTTTCTGATTCATGGAGTACATAGCAAATTTTTTTTAATCTTCATTAACATATGAAGATTGAGTTCAGGGTTAAAACATAGTAGGCATTATTGATCCAGAACACACAGTAGTCTTGCATGAGGAGAGAAAATCTAAAGATCTGTGGTTCTGTGCATTTTTTGTAACTGTTTGCAAAGTTGGAATAAGGCACCTGCCTGTGATAAAATATGACCGTCACTCAGACTTATAAATTGCTCTTGCCCATTCACATTTAGAGGTCATGAATCTTGTTTCCCTTTATGGATGGACATTCAGCACATTCCCACAATGGATTCAGCGCTCTAGTCCAGAGTGGTATAAACAAATTCACAAAGTGCCGTTGAAGAAAAATGTCATGTTACAAGAGTCCAAGTAAGCAGAGCTCTCTTTATCTTACCTGAAGAAAAACATAGGCATTTCCACAAGTGCCTGTGAAAGATCAAAGGAACAAAACAAGAATAGCCAATAAGTAATCATAAATTCTTAGCCTGGAAAGGACTTGTTAAGGCCCACGCAGTATAGGAATTCCCTTTTGTGCTATTGATAAGGGAGAGTCCTGTCATATATAATTGAAAACATCCTGGTTGGAGGGGAACTACCTTATAAAACATTGCATTCTTTCTGTGATTCTTTTACCACCCAAGACGGATACTACATTGAACATATATTATATTGCAGTTGTCATCCTTTGTGATATTTCTTTCTGATTTTCATCTCTTCCTCATGTTCTCAGTATGTAGTATAATACACTGAATGCTTGTAGGTATTTAGCATATTTGTGTTGAATGTAAATTTCTATTAAATTCTAGCTCCAATATGACAATTCTAGATACTGCCTACTTATCACTCACATGACTATAAAAAAGATCATAAAAAATCAGCACTGTGCACATAGCTAAGGTACTAATACTCTTTGTATGATCTTTCTTTTCTGATGCTTTCCCTCCAGGTCATTCACATACCTTTTGACAGTTATTTCTCCAATATACCTGATGGCCATTCAAAAATAAATGTGGATGGAAGTATCTGGTCACCTAGAAGCTAAAGAGCTTTGGCCTTAAATGTAAGACATAAAGCCAGGAGGGCAGAAGAGAGGCTTCAACCTCCTGTTCTTTATCTTCCATTTTTTTCCATTTATCTTTATCTTCCAAATTGATTGAGAATGTTAAGCCATTAACAAGTCAATACTGAACAGAAGCTAGAGTATATTAATTACAATGAAAGTAACATCCCATAAAGTGTTTAATCAGGAGGAAGGAAGTATATGTCATTGAACAAACAGAAGAGAATTTAAAATCACATCATAGTCAAATGAATACATATTTGACTTTCTGTGATGTGCGGGGCCTGTTTTTGCTGATGTACATGGAAAATGAGTGTGGTAAATATGACAATCTCCTCTCTCTAGATGGCTTCCTTTGCTACTGCACAGTTAGGACAAGCATGATTACCACGATTTCCATTTGAAATGGTCAGTATGTCAACTAAAGTGTTGACAGTTTGCAACCAGTTTCTAATGTCTATTGGATTTGTCTCTAATTGCTACCCTTCATCTTTGAAATTGATGTGAACCACTGGCTGAACACATGTGTGTTTCAGAACCTGGGAATATAGGAGGTGGGTCTGATAGTTCTTTCCTCTTCAGACAAGGTATTGCACTTCCCATAAATTGCACTTCCCATAATCTATAAAAGTTGAGGACTTATTACAGTTTCTCAAGAGCCCCACACAATTTCAGAACCTAAGCCCTCTGAAATATAGTATATTATACAGGATCTTACCACTTCTTTGCATATTTAAAATGCTCATTTTGCATGATAATTGATGACACATGGCCTATTGGAAAAAAAAACTGAGTGGGATACAAAAACCTAGGGTTCCGGCTGAAATGTTGTAAAAAACAGAGATTTTTAGTCTACATCCTGTGTAGGGAAAGAGGGAGGAGAGAAGAAGAGCTGGGAGGAAAACAGACACTCAGCACTGGAACTCAAGTATCAGGAATTTGACGACTTGTTCTTTTCTGTGATGTGCACTGTGAACTCAGTTTTCCTCTCTCACTGAGTTTTTCCAGCCAACTGTCCATTTCTTAAGAGTAACCTATAAGACTAGATCTTTCAGAGAAATAGAATAAAATGAAGATTATAGTTGAAGATAGGCAGAGAGTAAAGGTCCATGGAAGGTGCCCAGACTTACTGACCCCTCCATAATTAAGCATATTGATTGCATATTTGGATCAGAATAAGAGAAAAAAAATAAGAGAAAAGGATTGAAAAAAAAAATATATTTGTCTCTAATCTGTACAGACAGTATGTAATATATACACTGAAAGCTTATAGGTACTTATCATATTTGTGTAGAATATAAATTTCTATTAAATACTGGCTCCAATATGACATTTCTATATTCTGTCTGCTTACCATTCACATGACTATAAAAAAGATAGTAAAAAAATTAACACTGTGCACATGGCTAAGGTGCTAATACTCTTTGTATGATCTTTCATTTCTGATATGTATATCAGAAAAGACATATAATCTATCTATATACATATGTATATACACATATATCTTATTATTTTTAGAAAGAAACATTAAGGGAAGCAATTTCCCTGGAGAATTCTGGAAACATGTATTATGTATTTTCATTCTTCAAAAAAAAAGTGTATATGTGTATGTTTGTATTATAATTTCCAATAAGATTAACAAATGGCATTATGGTTAACTAAGATATAATTAAGATACAAGATAAATAGCAACTTAAAGAGAATGAGACTGAAAGAGTTAATAATATTAAATGTATATTTAAAAAAGTGGAATTTGGGACACATAGGTGGCTCAGTCAGTTAAGCGACCAAACCTTGATTTCAGCTCAGGACAGATCTTGGGGTTGTGAGATAGAGCCCCATGTCAGGCTCTGTTCTCAGTGGGGAGTCTTCTTGAGATTCTTTCCCTTTGTCCCTCCCCTTGCTTTCTCTTTTTCTCTCTCTCTCTAAAATAAATAAATTAATTTAAAAAATAAACTGAAATTTAATTTTTGTTTTAGAATGTAATTCATGGGGTGCCTTGGTGACTCAGTCTGTTAAGTGTTTGCCTTGGCTCAGATCATGATCCCAGGGTCCTGGGATCAAGCCCCAGGTTGGGCTTCCTGCTCAGCGGGAAGTCTGCTCTGTCTCTCACTGCCCCTCTCCCCCCAGCTCATGTTCTCTCTCTCAAGTGAATAAATAAAATCTTAAAAACTGAATATAATTCATAATTCAGGGACATCTTCAAATTACTAGCTTTTGTTTTGTTTTGTTTTTCCTCAAAACTTCCTAGCTCTTTTGATTCTATAGACATAGGAATGGGAAAAAGGAATCAGAGAAAGCTAAAATTGCAAATCTGGCCTTTGTCTTGTCATGTGAGACTGTACCTTCTGAAGAATGATTCTTCAGTTTGCTACTCAGTGAGAGAATAAAGTTGTTCATGGTTAATGCAGTGGGTAATAGAATGGTGATTGATTTATCATGGTGTTAATCCATGACATGTGTTAAATAACATTGTATACAGTTCTGGAGAGAGTGAGGGCTGCCAGCGCTGGGTGCTGGAGAGCATGTCACATATCGTATTGTCATGTATATCCCATGTTCTTGTATTTACTATGTTATGGGGCGCAGGGTTGCATACTTGGGTTCTTCAGTGGCTGTTGGGTTGAAGATGTTAGTACAACAATGTTTTAGAACTATTTGTCTCACTAAAACATTTTGGAAAAGAACATCTGATCACAAATCTGAATTTATATTTGGGGATTATTCCTACAGTAATTCAATATAGGGATTTAATGTCTCTACACTAGTAATTCTACAGATACACTGTGTGCCTCTTCTTACTTCTTCTTACTTAATGCCAACCAGGGCAACAACATCAAGTCATTAATGAGATGGACTGGGCCAGAGAGGAATTGGGCTTAGCTGGAGTAGGGGAGAACATTTAATAGGATAGTAAGAAATACATTTGATTGGGTAAGATGCTATTCTGGCCAGCGGGAAATAGATTGGCAACTCAGTCAAATTGGAGTTCATTTCAGGATAGACAGTCAGGTAGAGTCCACTGTGTTTGTAGGGTCTGCTAAGCGTAAGACCTGGTAGGGGATTCTAATGTATGTTTACTCTCTAAGAGATTACCATCTTGATGATGAAATCAAGACACAGCAGATTAGGGCGATATACCTAGTGATGTAAAAACTACTTATTAGAATTCAAACAAGAGATTATTTGACTATAGGAATGAGAAAAGGTTTCATGGAGTGAGATTTGGTATATTCTTGGAGACTGGGTGATATTGCCATGGATAAGAAAGGACATCTGAAGTAGTGTGGACAGTCATAGCAAAGACACAGAAGTGTTGTTCTTCTTTTTCTTTTTTTAAAGACTTGATATTTTATTTGAGAGAGAAAGAGATAGCCAAAGAGAAAGAGAGATAAGGGGTGGGGAAGGAGAAGCAGGCTCCCTGCTGAGCAAGGCCTCTCCCAACATAGGGCTCCATCCCAGGACCCTGGGATCATGACCTGAGCTGAAGTCAGATGCTTAACTGACTGAGCCACCCAGGCGTCCTGAAACAGAAGAGTTTTGATGCAAACTGTATGATCACATTATCTGAGTTAATTACCTAGTCATAGTCATCTGCTCTTACTTTAGTGCTTGGTGGTACAATGATTTAATAGTCATGGTCTCTACTACCGGTAGCAGGAGGAAGCAGTCTCTGTTTTTGAAAAGGGCGTGGTGGCACTCGTAAGTCTCAACTGGACAGGGCATCCCAGGCAGAAGTGAAGTGGCAGACAGGCCCGGGGCTTTATTCAGGAATTGAGAATAGCATGGGGTCAAAGGCAGGTATGAGGTCTCCGAATACAGACTGGCCCGAATCATGGCCCGAATAAGTCTGCTGACTCAACCAGGGAGAGGTTGGTCTTTGTCTCGTCTCTAACCAGCTTTCTGTGGGCACATTGGCATTTTCTGTCTCAAATACTAGATATGCTCTTTTCATTAAATGTTTAACATCGTCAAGTATTTTTCCAGTTGTTTTAGTAGCTTCATCAACCTGTCAGGGCTTCAGGTTTTTTTAGTTGTTATTATCTGTCATTTGCCTTTAAGCTGAAAGATAATGTTGCAAATGTAATATGTAATAAAAATTACAGGCTTTGATGCCAGACTGTTCTGGGTGTGAGTTTGTCTTCTAATTTTTAGAGTCTATGCAACTTTGGCATTGAATTTGAGGGTCAAATTGTTCATTTCTTATATGAGTATAATAACTGTGAATACCTATTAAGGAAACTTTAACCCCTTACTACACTGGTTAAAGACACAGACTTAGGAATTAGTTTCTAGTTTGAATTTTAGTTCTACTGCTTATTAAAGACGCTTTCTTTGGCAATTTATTTAACTTCTCTGTTTCAGTTTACTTATCTGCCAGATCAGTTCTAAAAATGGTACAACCTTGGGGCATCTTGGTGGCTTAGTCGGTTAAGCATCTGCCTTTGCCTCAGATCACGATCTCAGGGTGCTGGGATCGAGCTCTGTATTCGGCTCTCCACTGAGTGGTGAGTTTGTTTCTCCCTCTGCCTATGTGATCCCTCTTCCTCTGTGATTGCTTTTGGTCTCTCTCAAATAAATAAATAAAATCTTAAAAAAAAAATGGTACAACCTCATGGGACTGTCTTTAGGATTAAATGAATTATTATGTTTAATATACTTAAAACACTCCCTGGCTTATAGGAAGCATCACATTCATGTTTTATTATGTAGAAAAAATTCATAATTATTAACTATTATGACTTTAGGGTTGTTTTGTGAATAAAGAAGATAACACAGTTCTATCATAGAGTAACATTCAATAAGAGCTCTGATAGTCTAGGATAATTTTAATATTTAACTCAAATACTCTCTGAGTCTAGTCTTGGGAAACTAATAAATGATTACAGATCAAGGTGCTTAGCGAAGTTAATCAACCAGACTAGTTTATATGTGGTCCGAGTATTTTTATTTCTAGAATCTTAAAATGTTATAAGGGACTATAATAAATCTCAGAGTTCAAAAATCAAAATAAAGTCCTCTAAAAACTAAAGTTTTGATTCTTTTTCAATGACCAGAATGAAATAAAGCTAAAAAACAGACCTGAAGACCCAAATAGATTACTAAATCTGCCAAGAAAACTGTGAGAGAATTTGTAAGATCAAGCCAGGATTTTCAGAGGACCCTGAAATGCCCGCAGTAAGCCTAGGCCTTACTAGAATAACCACAAAGCAAAAAACAATGTTGAGATCAGGGTACCTTTAAATGTGGATATATCCTTTCAGCATCTCATGATTTACTTGCTATTTAACTTCCTCAGCTTTCAGATGAGAAAATCAGAGGTTAGAAATGGAAAGTCTTATTGTCAAGGTCATAAAATTCTCTGTGACTCAGACCTGGCTTACCTCCAGGCCTCATTCCTCCCGGCATGCTTTACTGCCTGCTAAACCGAGCTGTGCCTCACCTCAATCTAGGCCCTTCCGTGTTCAGCCCATAGGGCTATGCTATAGTGTGGGTTGGACAAGAGCTCTACACATTTGTCCCAATTAGAATTCTCCAACTCTTTCTCTCCAAAAGTAGTATTAGATTTGATTTATGATTTATCAGGTGGAAGTTTTTCTGCTTATATATTTGCTGTTCTAGGATCCAAAGTGACCCTGGATCTCTGTAGATACGCATTGCATATGTTTCCATTCAGCTCGTGGAGATGCAGGAAATGGAAAAAAAAACACACCATTCAATAATTCTTCCAAGATTTTGTTTGATTTTAAAAAAACAGGAAAGAGTGACTGCGGTGATCCATAGACAACTTAGAAGTCTCTTTTCTGTTACTGACCTTTGAACAGTTGACCCTTGAACAATATGGTGGTTGGGGCACCAACCCCTCTGCAGCTGAAAATCAACATACAACTTTTGACTCTCCAAAAACTTAACTACTTAAATTCCACATATGAATGAAACCATATGGTATTTGTCTTTCTTGACTTATTTCACTTAGCATTATACTCTCTGGATCCATCCATGTAGTTCCAAATGACAAGATTTCATTTGTTTTTATGGCTAATATTCCACTGTATATATGTATCACATAGGTGTAATTTCAGAAACAAAACAAATGGACAAAGTAAAAAAGAGACAAACCAAAAAAACAGATTCTAACTATGGAGAACAAACTAATGATTACCAGAAGGGAAGTTATCATGATGAGCATTGAGTAATGTAGAGAATTGCTGAATCACTATATTGTACACCTGAAACTAAAATAACACTATATTTTAACCATACTGAATTAAAAATAATAAAAAAAACTAATAGTCTACTGTTGACCAGAAGCCTTACTGATAATATAAGCAATTGATTAACACATGTTTTGTATGTTATATATATTATATACTCTATTCTTACAATAAAGTAAGGTAGAGAAAAGAAAATGTTATTAAGAAACTCATAAGGAAGATACATTTACTGTACTGTAGTGTGCTTATTGAAAAAAGTCTGCATGTAATTGAACCTGCAGAGTTGAAGCTTATGTTGTTCTAGGGTCAACTTTATATAACTAAAAAAAGTCTAAGATTTAATGAGTACCACATTGAGAATTGGGGGATGTGTATTAGTCAGGGTTCTCCAGAAAAAACAGGAGAAATAAGAAATGCATATATTATATACATATATTATATCTGTATGCAGTGATGGAGATGTGCATGTCCAAAGTCTGCAGGATGGCAGGTGGCAGGTTTAAAATCCAGGAAAAAGTTACAATTAGAGTCCAGAGAAAGTCCTCACATTATGGAAGGTAATCTAGTTTATATTTCCATATAATATGATGCCAGTGTCATTTGTACAACCCCAAACTCATAACCCTTTTCTCAAAAGAGGATGTAGAGTCCTTGAAAGTCCTTGACTGATGTTTATTTTTCTCCTTAATGTCCTGTAACCTAAATTCTATTATGTAAATTCAGCAATACTTAAATACTATGATACATACATCTTACATGATAAGAGGATAAGAGAGGAAAGAGAACAAAGAGATTTAGTTAATACACACACAGACACATTTATAATAAAATAGGGAACAAACTCATGACAATTAGTTTTCATTTATATAACTGGTCATGTATTTGTAGCTGGTGATTCATAGCTAATTTTCTTCCATCGCCTACTCATTCTTCCCTTTGCCTCTGCAAGACCTCAACTAATTCTGGTTCTTTACCCAGTGGGGTGACCCAAAATTTCATTTCTGAAGAGTCTGAGCCATTAATAGTCCTCCTGAATTTGTCTTTTTTTTTTTTTAAGATTTTGTTTATTTATTTGACAGACAAAGATCACAAGTAGGCAGAGAAGCAGGCAGAGAGAGGGGGAAGCAGGCTCCCTGCTGAGCAGAGAACCCGACGCGGGTCTCGATCCCAGGACCCTGAGATCATGACCTGAGCTGAAGGCAGAGGCTTTAAACCACTGAGCCACCCAGGCGCCCCAACTGTAATCATAGGACATGGTCTAACACTATGAGATACCCTGTGTATTCTGGACATACTCTCCTTACCTCCTTTGTGGAGTAGCAGTTAGAATTTTCCTTGGTAGTCAGGATCAATCCCATATGGTAACTCCCTTTTTTGCCTGTTGACTCAGATATATGAAGAGCCCAGTGTTACTGGGTGGCAGTTTTAACCTCCTGCTTAATGGAATCAGTGTTGTGGGTTTTGTTGTTGTTGTTGTTGTTGTTTGTTTGTTTTAGCAAAAGCATTCCTCTCTTTGGAACTAAGACTTTCAGACCAGAAGTGGACAGAATCATGGGAAAAACAAGCAAAAATTTTGTTGGTAGGTCACTAGAGGTAACAGTGAATGGTGCCACTCCGATTTTCATCCCTTCAAACCCAGACCTGAGAATCCTGGCTATCAGAGCAGCAGCAGCATATATCAGATGCCAATTTAGGGCAATACAGACTCTTGAAGAACCTTGCTCAAGCCCTGCAAAGCATTGCCACTGACCTGGTGCTATAACTGAGTCTTCAAATGGGCATTCTTCTGTTCTGTCAAGCCAGATGCTTTAGGATGGTAGGAAACATGGTTAATACCAGTGACTTCCATGATCATGGCCCCACTACCATACTTCCTTTGCTCTGAAGTGGGTTCTGTGATGAGGAATAGTGCTGTGTGGAATACCATGATGATGGACAAAGCATTCTGTAAGTCCGCAGATGGTAATTTTCGCAGAAGCATCTTTTGCAGGGGAGGCTCATCCTAGCCAGAGTTGTCCAGTCCAATAATAACAAAATGCTGTTTTGTCATGATGGAAGTCATTCAATATAATCAGTCTCCCTCCCCTCAGGTAACTGGCTGATCACCACAGGGAATGATGACGTATTGGGGACTTGGTATTGGTCTCTAACTGGTGGATTAGGCATATAGCAGTGGCCATAGCAGGGTAAGTGTTGTGAATGGGGTCCCTGTTGCTACGACCTCGCAAAGCCTTCATCTCTGTCTCCATGGCCACTTTGTTCATGAATCCTGTGGGCCATGATAAGGGTCAGTGGGGAGAATATGACTGGTAACCACAGAAAGCGTCATCCTATCCATTTGACTATTAAAATCCTCCTGTTGATGGGGGACCTGGATGGCTCAGTGGGTTAAGCCTCTGCCTTTGGCTCAGGTCATGATCTCAGGGTCCTGGGATCGAGCCCCACATCCGGCTCTCTGCTTAGCAGGGAGCCTGATTCCCCCTCTTTCTGCCTGCCTCTCTGCCTACTTGTGATTTCTCTTTTTGTCAAAATAAATAAATAAAAATCTTTAAAAATATCCTCCTGTTAAGGTCACCCTTTGGTAAGCATTCACTTCACTTTGGACACAGTATCTTCACCTTTTTTTACTCACTCACAGAGGTCTCCCCACAAACCTTATTGCCTCTTTGACATCACATCAGTGTTCATCAGTGACATCAGTGTTCCAATCATGTTCCTTTCGAGTCACTGATTATCTAGCCAAACTATTAGTCACAAATCATGAATCAGTATATAGTTGCACAGCTGACATGGCTTCTTCCAAGCAAAATGAACAACCAGGTGCTCTGCTCCAAGTTCTGCTTGTTGGAAAGGTTTCCCTTACCCATTTTTCAGGGATATTTCCCCAAAGGGTTATAGTGCTGCAGCTGTCCACTTTTGGCTGATCCCTGCATACTGTGCATAATCACCTGTAAATCAGGCCTAAGTTTTCTCTGTCAGCTGATCATACATCTTCCATTAAGGTCATATGTGAAGGCTGGAAGAAAGAAGGTAGTACAGCAGGAATGGAGATCATGAATTTGAGTCACTTATTCGCACAACTTACTTGTACCTTCAAGGCCTTCTCAAGGCTGATCACACATGCACCACTTTTATTTAATGATCATGAGCTGTTGTGCATGCCCACATTTGGGGCTCAGTTTTGTAGTTATTATTGACCCAGATAAACCCAAGTCAGAATGGGCGGCTTAGATCTCATGGTAACTTGGTGGCCCATGGATAAGCATTGAGTCTCTACTAAGACTCAGTAGCAAGCCAAAACTCTTTATGGAGAGGAGAGAGTAATTATCTGCAAAGGATTGTAGGGCTTTGATCCAAAATACTAAGGGCCTGTATTGCATTTATCTATAGGGCCTACCAAAAACCCCAAATAGCGTTTGATACTTTGCTACTGATACTTCGAACATCATTGAATCTGCTGGGTCATATGGCCCAAGTGACAGAACAGCTGGTATGGAAGCCTGAATCTGTGAAGGAACCTTCTTTTGTTCTGAGCCCCACTCAAAACTAACAGCTTTGGGCTCATGCAGTAAATGGGCCAGAGTATCACACACAGATCAAGAATATGCTGCTTCCAAAACCCAGAGGCCCACTAGATGGAGATTCTAGATTCACTGTTATGGCTCAGGAACTTAGAAAGGGCTATAACAGTTTGGTTGGCTCCTTGAAACATGGACCAAAAGGTGGCCCATAGTAAATTAACTTAAAATGCTAGAGCTGCTTTGGTAAATAATTGAAAGGATTCAAAGGTTCAGGAAGCTTTACATGTTATAATGGATTTGTCATTTAAGATCTGTTCACTCACCCAAGAGGGCCAGAAAGCAATCTTTTGCCATGACTTTGAGAAATAAATTTGTGAGGGGGACACCAGCAACCTTGAAGCTCTTTCTGATCACTTTTGTCCCTAGGGCAGAAAATGCAATGGGAACTACTGTTACTGAATTGAGAAAACAAAATGCAGTGGGAGTAATTGGATCCTGGGGTGACAAGAGCAAAATGGCAGCACCCAGTTTCCCAAGGCAAGGTTGGCATGGTTCCTGTAACGGCAAGCAGAGTCAAAGCAGCAATTAGAGTCGTCTGACTCACGGAGACCTCTGGCACTGGGTCGTTGATCATGGTGTTTCTAAAAGTTAAAATATGAGAAGCCTACTAAATTCTTACTTGATCTGGATAAGTTAAAGATTTCTAGGTCAAGTGAACAAAAGTCTAACTTGAATCATAAGAACAGTCATGCTCCCTCAATCAATCCTCACACTTGAGCCAGTTTGCGCACTCAGAACCCCTTGAATGAAGTGAGAGGCCAGGGCCCCTTGAGAAAGGACCTGGCCGTATTACCAAAAATATATTCTGTTAATCTTTTCCCGTCCTTTCTTAAAGTGACCTATAGCCTTTTACCAGGTTGATTCTGTACTCAAGAAAAGGAAATATTCAGATCTTTAAGGGATTATTGGATACTGGCTCTGAGGTGCTACTAATTCTGGGAGTCCCAAAATGTCTCTGTGGGCTACCAGAGGGGCTTAGGAAGGTCAGATGATGAATAAAGTTTTTTACTCTGATCTGTCTCACAGTGGGTATACAAGGATCCTAGAACCCACCTTGTGGTTATTCCCCTGGGTCAAAAATATGCAATTGCACCAGTCATACTTAGCAACTGGCAGAATTCCCAAATTGAGTAAGATATTCTGTTTAATCCTAAAAGAATCCAAAACTAAAGAGTGAGACAGGTGTTTTCTCATCTGTGTACTATGGGGTACATCTTATTTTTATATTTAATTTTTAATTTTTAAATTTTACTTTAATTTTTAAGAGAGAGAGTGTGTGAGAGCAATGGCATGTGCATGAGCAGGGGAGGGGACTGGTTTAGAGGGAGAGTGAAAGAGAGAATCCTAAGCAGATTCCCCTCTGAGCATGGGGCCAAATAGGGGGCTCTCTCTCAGGACCCTGAGATCATGACCTGACCAAAGTCAAGGGTCAGATGCTCAACTCACCTGAGCTACCCAGGTGCCCCCAGGGTATATAATATTTAAAGATGTATTTTTAATTTGAAATTTGTTATAAAATTTTGTACAATTTGGTTATATTATCTTTGAGACAAGAAGAAATTTTATTTGCAGTGTATCAGTATTCTTGTCAGATTGATGTTTCCTCATTTAAAGTTTTGTCTAGTCGATGAGGGAGAACTCTAGAATTTTGAGATATAATTTAAAAATATTTGACAGAAAGGTAATTAATTCTTCTCAAAATTAGTTAATGACACAGATTGCCTCTTTTCACTGACAATTACATTTATTTGTTGATTCTCAATTTCTTAGGAGTTTCCTGTCCTATTGTTGTGCTTCAATTTTATCATTGCTATTTTGTAGCTCTGTAATTAGTTTTGCTGGTACTTTTCTTCAACTGAATAGTTAAATGTTATTTGAGCTAACTATGATTAAGTCTAATGGATTGCATTTCCTGCTGCTTTGTTTGATTGGCAATGAGGAGAAATAGAAACGCAGTTGGTGAAAGAATTCAAACCATACTTTCATATCCTGGAAAATCTCAATGTCTAAATCATCTTACTTTCTCATTTCTTGCAAAATTTCTGTCAAGGACTTTAAATACAAGTCCAAATTTATATCCTTTTTTGAAACCCAATTAATCAGCAGAATAATTTATATTAGTGGCCTAAAAACTCCATAAAATTATTTTCCCTTTTTTATTTATATAAAGGTAATCCTTCACTTAAATTAACTGGTACATCAGTGAATTTAGGTAATAAAAAAAAATGCTATCAGAACATACCTGGAATGCCTCAAAAATTCTTGCTTTGGCTATGCTATTTGCCTTGTGCCAAAAGAATCTCACTTGCGGCTCCTTCTCTCAAGACTGGTGAAATTCTCTGTCTCACAAGTTCACACTATCCTAGGTCATAGCAGAGAAAATATGGGCATTCAGATGGGGAATTTTTACGAAATATCCAGCATCCCTTGTAGCATATTTGTTTGGCTGTCAAAGCCTCAATTACAACAAGCTAGAAAAGAATTTCCAAAATCCAGAGTGCAGAAATTGAAATCTCTGGTGCCCAAGGAATGTCACTTTTCTGGGACTGTGCTTGTATTTTCAGATGAGGTTGCCAAGATCGTGTTAGAATTTGCCTTGTAAAGGTAGAGCTTTTACTACTGTAATAAAAATATGGAAACATTAGAAATGACAGGATATTACTGCACTCTTTTTTTTAATGTTTACACAATTTTATATTTCCAAAGGATGCCTAACAAAATAATTGCAGCCAGAAACAAACAAACGAACAAAAAAATGGACTCTGTATTGAATGCTGTCTCAAACAGACCTGAACCTAGAAGAAATGTGTCATTGCTTTAAATTGCCCTTGACTCCACACTGACTGTCTCTTGAGCTGCTGATGAATTATCATTGGTCTTGATGTGATCCTGATTGGGGGAATTTATTACATAAGTATCCATCAAGATGGATGCAGTGCTGCCCTCTGCAAGCTCTCTTATTCTAGAAAGCATTTTCCTTTGACAATTGAAATGGACCTTTTAGTTCAGCTAAATTATCAAGAGCATCTTTTGAACCTCCCAAGGCACTGGTATTTTATAGTGTTACATTGTTTGGGGAACTTGATGAGAGGAGGAGGAAAAAAAAATGAAAGTGAGCATTTTACAGTTGTTGTTTTGAATTTTACAGTCCCCCCCCCCCTTTTCTTTGCCTGAGTTATGCAGAAGCAAGGGCAAGGGCATTACAATTAGCAAGCACTATGGAATGGGACTTACAGGTTTGGAGTTCTGGTGTCAGACAGTATCAGCTTGAACAATTATTCAGACACTTAACTATCTCTTTGACAAGTTCTTAAACAAATCTGAATTTTGTTTTCTTGTTTTTTAAGTAAGTAAAATGTCAGGACTTATTTTGTTTGGTTACGGGGCAGGTTTAATGAGACGATCCATGGAATTTTCTTAGCACAGCGCTTGGCATGTCATAAGCCATGTGAGCAATTATTTATGTTTTTTGAACCCCAGTCCCAGCAGTTATCGGCTAGGTGACCTAACCCCCAAGTATTTACTCTCTCATACCTGTTTGTTCATCTTTAAAATGAAGATAATGATACCCCACCTGGAGAACTCTTGAGAATTAAAACTGATGTAAGGTGTCAAGTGTTTGATCTGTATATACTAGTTGATCCATATATACTAATTTATGCTTCCTGTCACTCATAGTAACAGCAACATATAGCAACAACCACTATTAAATGCTTCCTAAGTAGTCAGTTTCTCTATATCCTACAGAAAGACAGATGCCATTGTGTTTGTAGTAAAATAATACAAATCAGTGGCATGAATTCACAATTTTGTCAAATGTCTGGGGTGCTCTGGTTTTGTGTTAAATAATTTGTATCTTTTACTTTGGACCCATGTGTAATGGTTTTCATTATATTATTTCTTATTTGCCCATCATGAAGAAATCAATTATTTTTTCTTTGCTATCCAGCTTCTGCTAGAAGAAAAAGTAAAATCTGATCTAAAGCCTTGACTAAGGTTATATGCCTTTTCAAGGTTCTCAGGTGAACTTTCTGCCTCTACAGAGGGAGTTCTTTAGTAGACCCTGGAGCATTTCAAAGAGAATGTCAGTATTACATCTCATTGTCTGCTGCTCAGCAGGAAAAACTGTGGACCCAATACAAGGTGTCTAAGTACAATGTGCAACATAAAGGTTTCATTTTCGAGTGCTGCCTGGGTACTTGCAGCATTTCAAATGGAAAAAAAATTAAATCGTTATGGATAAGTCATTTCTTTCAAGATTTTCAAGTAATAGTTTTAGAGAAATATTACTTTCTCATTTCTTGGCAATAGTTCTGTCAAGGACTTTGAATTTAAATCCAAATTTATATCAGATTATTTTAAAACCCAGTTAACCAGGAGTATAATGTGTTAAAAGAAGCTCATTCTGATGATTGATTTCCTTGTGGCCTTCGTTCCTCTCCAGAACTCTGGGCTGTCTGTGAGGATGGAAAACAATGGATTGATTTAATGTATCTGGGCACTTAACACAGAACTTTAATAAGAATGTCGAGAATTGCCATTAGAAAGGATGCTGCCATTTATGTGCTCATTTCCCAGGAGTAGAAAGTCTATTGCTGTGATTTGAGTAAGTTTCTATGAAATATGGAAAGGCACTGGATTTCATGACCTGCTTGTTGGGTCAAGGTGCCAATTTACCAGAACAATTTATTTAAAAAATAACCATATATATATGTGTGTGTGTGTGTGTGTGTGTGTGTGATATTGTTGTGACAAAAGAAGATGAAATTTTAGGTTACTGATTTTCCCAACTTCAGATCTGTTAGGTTTTAGATTTAGAAAAGTTGAATAGAAGTGAATAACATTTGTAACCTAGATTATTATGGAATATCCTGAAGCTTTGTTTTTATTTTTGGATATAACACATGAGTTGCTGTTCTTCCTAATTTGCTTCAAAATGGGAATATAATAAAAGATAACTGAATTCTTATATCTACTTCTCCATTTAATCTCTTATATCACTCTTGGAACTATGAGAATAGTTACTATGAGAATAGATTTCACCTGGAGAAGAGAATGGGCACAGAAGAGCAGAAGTGTGAAATTGTTACAGCAACCCAGAAGTTATCACTCATCATGTTCACTCACATTCCATTGGCTAGAACTGTTTCATGGTCTAAGTCAATTGCGTCAAAGGCTGAGAAATGTAGCTCAGCTTTGTGTCCAGGCAGAAACAAAAAATAATCTTCAGGAATAGTTAGCAGTCTCTACCATAAGTCAACTTATATCTAGAACATGACCTAGCCATGTACTAGCTAGGTAAACGTGGGCCAATTGCATAACAACTAATTTTCAGGTAAACATAGGCTAATAACGTAGCTACTAATTTTTAGTTTTCTCATATATAAATTAGGTATCATAATTACTATAAAAATTCCCAACTTTAGTGGGATTTCGTGAGGGAACTTGTGCAAAAGTACTTAAAAATGGATAGGTAAAAATTTATCACATAACTATGTCTAAGATTTTGAAAAAGATCCATGACCCAAGAATGTTAAAATCAGCCTACTAGAGGAATTTAACGTTTAGCAATAGCTATATACCTTGTAATAACTATAACCACACTATATGATCATGTGTCTCCTAGGCAATAAAGACTATATAATCTGGGGACCTTAGAAAGATGGGACGGTTTTTATTCAGTGCTTTCATGGATGCTCTTGAATTGGAAGTTTTTGCCAAAATATCTAATTGATATTTCTTTGTTCTGGAATTCCATCATCCCCTCTAGATACCCTTCTTGTGGCACTTACCTGACTTTCACGTAATGGAGAATTTTCTTATTTGCTACCTTCATTAGGGTTTTGCTCTTCTTAACTCCATTGGAATGGAATTTTTATCTTATTCTACTTAGCATGTCTTGAACTTAGCATGATGCCTGGCTCACTGTGTGCCCTTGGGTAGATATTTATTAAATAGGTAAGTTAGTTTCATTAAGAGAATGGCAAAGAGGAGGTTATTGTATAGGAAAAAATTAAGAGTTTGTGATTAAAGAGCATTTGTGAAGCATGAAGTACAGGCTAGTAGGTAATTGGAGCAGAGCATTAAGGCAGGACATCCAGACACATAGAGTCATCACTATGAACCAACCAAAGCCATAAGAAAGGATGGAAAGAGAGGGAAAGTTATCCATGTCCTGAAGTCATTAAAGATTAAGGAGTTTCCAGTGACAGAACAAAAATGGAGGTGTTGCTATAAGACGATGTCAACCCTAAGGGATAGGAAGTTATGGGATAGCTTCTTGTATTTAAAATGAGATAATGGGGGGTGCCTGTGTGGCTCAGTGGGTTAAAGCCTCTGCCTTCGGCTCAGGTCATGATCCCAGGGTCCTGGGATCAAGCTCTGCATTGGGCTTTCTGCTCAGCAGGGAGCCTGCTCCCTCCTCTCTCTCTACCTGCCTTTCTGTCTACTTGTGATCTCTATCTGTCAAATAAATAAATAAAATCTTAAAAAAAATGGAATAATGGGATATATTGGGATACATCCCAATATAATGGGATAGCAGCTTTGTATTTAAAAGAAAAAGATACTTTGCTAACATCAGAACATTAATAACTCTCACAGAGGAACTGCCCAGGAACCTAGTGTGTGTGCTGTGCCAAACATAACTTAGAACAGAAATGTCCTTTAAATTCTCTGTAGGTGTCCAGTTGCTTACAAATTTAAAGAGTTTGTTTTAGAAAAGTCACACATGATGTCATCATTTACATTCAGTTTTAATGTCTCATAAAAGGACATCTTAGCATTTTCCTATAATTAAGATATGATGGTAAAACCCAATTGTGCCCATGGTACATTCAGACTGGGGACACTAGCAGTGAGTTGGACTCTCCCAGGGCATCGCATAAGGACATTTGGCACTGAAGTGCCTACAGCCGACAGCCTTTTTGTTGCCTTGAGAGTAGTTAGTATTATTGCTTCCTTAAGGGGCCATAAAAGTAGGCTAGTTAATTACCCCAGATAATTTTCTTGTACATTGGCCTCAGTGATGCAATATAATCAGTTATGTCAATAGAGTTGATCATTGGTTTATTATTCTTTTGGGGTGCTTAAGCTCCCAGTTCTCATTGTGACAACTATTGATGTGATATGCCTTCCTTTAAAAGAACTTCTTCTCTATTTCCAGCCCAGGCTAGTCTTCTGAACCCCCCTGGGGACCAAGCCTTCTGATAAATCCCTCTCCCATCTGTTAGTTCTCCTGGCTCACTCAGTTCTCTAACCTGTGGCCCACATAACACCATGAGCAGGGGCACTGAGGAAGTGAAATTTTATTATCTCAGGTCAGTTGGAATCCTTCCTTTTTAATTTATTTAATTCTATACTTCACATTTTTTCAAAACCCTCATGGCCCTATAATATTTGTATCATTAAAAATTAAGTGCCGGGGCACCTGGGTGGCTCAGTGGGTTAAGCCGCTGCCTTCGGCTCAGGTCATGGTCTCAGGGTCCTGGGATCGAGTCCCGCATCGGGCTCTCTGCTCAGCAGGGAGCCTGCTTCCCTCTCGCTCTCTCTGCCTGCCTCTCTGTCTGCTGTGATCTCTCTCTGTCAAATAAATAAATAAAATCTTTAAAAAAAATAAAATAAAATAAAAAAATAAAAATTAAGTGCCATTTTAAATAAAATAGTTGATATAAAAACACACTGCAAACTTGCCAGGGCTAATCCAATGCAAGTGGATAGTCAGGTAATTATTATAATACCAAGTTTCAATGGTGATTTGGTAAATATTGCACAATTTTCTATTTGCTTAAAAATGTTACTCTTGTGTGACTCATTATATTGCAAGGAAGACATTTGTTTCTGTTCTATTGTTATAGGAGTTACCTTAAATATTGAAGCACCATGGTTACAAGTTGAAATGATTAATATCATTATGTTCAGCCTACAGGCATATAAAAATGTCAGAAGATAACAGAACTTTTCGAGGTGATATTCCTTTAGATGGGATGAAATGTTTTCAGTAAGATTCTAAGCCCAGGAAACCAGTTTACAGAAATGGTTTTTTTGTTGTTGTTGTTCTCAACCAACCACTTAACTGCTTCTAGTATTCTGAGTGGTTGGATCATTTTGCTCATTTTAAAGCCCCTGTTTATTTGTTTGTTTGTACATTGGACATATATCAAGTCCCAGCCACGGGCCAGGGCTCACGCTTTTGAAGAATAACAACCATATCTTGCTTTTGAGCAACTCAACACTTAGCATAGGTATACAGCCACAGAAAGCAGTGATTGCTACTCAGCAGGATAGAGGGGTGCACTGGGGTGTTGGGTAATCACAGCCAAGGAACACACCTACTTTCAGCTCATTAAATCCTGTTTGATAGTCAGATTTTAGAATTTTAGAGGAGGTGAAGAAGCAGGCTGAACAAAAGTAAAATGCATTCATTGGGGAAATATCTTTTTCTAAAAAAGTGCAATGGAGCTATGAATTCAATAATGAATTTGAAATGAAGTAAAGTAAGCAATACTTACAGAGGAAACCAGGCTCATGTAACTTATAATAAACCAATATATACCATTCTTATGTAAAATATATCTATTTTGGGTGGAAAAAGCTCAGCCCAAGTCAGTTAAACAAGCATAACTGCATACATATTCTCTCCCACTGGATCTTTAAAAGTTGAGTAAATTTCATTCTTTGCATAATTCTGAAAGCTTTTCCTCTCAAGAATCATTTCCCTTCAACTTTTAGTATATAAATGTGCTTTGCCTAAGCCATTATCATGTTCTGAAAGGTTTTATTAACGATCAACACTTATTAGACTCTGCAACCATCCATCCAAGCAAGCAAATTATTCTGTGCTTATAAGCTGAGGGCCAAAATGAAATCAGCTTTGGAGTGAAAAGATCAACATACAGGAGGCCTAAAGTAAATTTCATAAAACACAATTCTTTCTATATTGTGTTTTTGCAAGTCTTTTATTGGAAACTACTTCAGGGTAATTTTATTTTTTCTGGGCAAAATCTTTCTCTTGTTTTCTTCTTAGCTTACTGAGAGGGTAGAACTCAGAACTAATTTCACAAATCAGAAATAATTGAGTATTTCTCAGGTTAATATTGCCAAAAAGCAATTGATAGCGGCTGTGGAGTCGCTGCTAACTGCTTATTAGCACTTCCTAATTATGCTTAAAGGCAAATGAAAAATAAGTGAGAGTTAATGCTTATTGTGTGTATGTGTGTGTGAGAGGGAGAATGAGTTTGGTAATCGGAAATAAAGAGGTCAGTATTGAGAGAAAAATAAAACTAACAGTTTATAATCAAGTGACTCACTGACCAGTGGAGATGGAAATATAGAAATCCCACCAGGGTCATGTGTGTATGTGTGTATACAAGTAATTGGAAAAGTTTATTTTAGCACGGTGGAAGTTACGCACAAAATTTGCTGATGAATTTGGAAATGTAGGCTGAGTTTTCCAACAGTTCTATAACAAACATTTTTTGGAGGGGGAAAAGAAAAGTGGAATTCAATGTTCAATCACAAGCCTAGGGTAATTTCTTTCAGTCTTCCTGAATCCACTAAACCCACTGTCAGGTGAAAACCATTGAAGGGGCCACAGAGAAAGGGGCTGAAATTGGAAGGCAAGGGCTTTATGTATTTAATCCATTATTGGTAGGATTTAAAAATGGAAGCAACTTGTAATACTGTACAACAGTGTCTAGCACCTGAAAGGGTGTGGTGTGGGGAAAAGTAAAATGGAATCCAGTTTTGGAAATGCACGGTAAAAACATGGAAGCTGAGGGCAGCCAATCATGTTGAAAGACTTCGAAGTTAGAGAAGAAAAGGAAAAATGTGTGACCCCTCTTCCACAGACAGTCGTTCCTGTAAGGGTTGAACATACTGGAGACCCAAGATATTTAGGCAGAGAAGGGTTATCTGCACAGTGTGGCATCATGATGGAAAAGGACCTTGAGTGAGGCCAGGATATGGCTGGTACTGACATGAGTTACCGTACTCAGTATTTCCATCCTGGTCTGCTCAGGCTGCTGTCACAAAAGACCAAGACTGGTGACTTCAACAACAGAAATTTACTCCTCACAATTCTGGAATCTAGGAAGCCGAAGATTAGGGTGCTGGCAAGGTAGGTTTCTTCACTTGAAGCCTCTTCTCTTGCTTGTTGGAGACCACCCTTCCGCTGTGTGCTCACCTGATCACTCTGTGCATCCAGGGAGAGAGTGAGTAGGCTCCCTGGTGTCTCTTCTTATGAAGGGGCTGGCCCCACTATGAAGGCCTCACCCTGATGACCTCATCTAATCCTGATCATCTCCCGGATGCTCCCGTTTCCAAACAGCGTATTGGTGGTTAAACTGCAACATACAAATTTGTGGAGGGCAGAAATATTAAGTTCCTAACAACTTCCTTCCTTAGGTAATCATCCCTGAAAAGGAAATTTCAAAAGAAGACTGCTGCTAGGCAAAAACCCAGAACAACCAGTTACGTCTGAATACCAGATAAAGAGCAAATAATGTTTTACAATAAATATGTCCCATGCGACACTTGGAACATGCATATACATAACGAAAGTATTTGTCCTTCATCTGGAATTAAAATTTCACTGCAAAGCCTGTATTTTCACTTGCTAAATTTGGCAATTTTAGCATCTCATTTGTGGGCCAAAGGCTTTTGCTGGTCTAACTAGCCAATTATTCCTCTGGACAGAGAAAAGGCTGAGATGAACAGACCCTGACAGCTATGATTGCTCCGGCTTTATAAATTGGTTTTTGGATATTGTAATGGTTTGCTGTCGCACACACACGGTGATTTCTCAGTCACAGGTATTGAATGTTGATGGTGTCCATCATTTATTTCCTCTCCTTTACTCTTTGGAACACTTGCAGGTTTTGTTTTAAGTACATTTAACCAAAAGGCAGAATTACTTCTCTCTCATACTTAAAATTGGCTTAAGGAGAGTGGAGGGCCAAACCTTTCTTCTGGAAACCCTCTGTAAGGGTCACTGATAGCTCGTACTGTGGGTGGGTGGTTCAGCCACCTTCCTGGGTTTCCCTCAAGTGAGGGCTCTGAATTAGGGCAGAGCACTTGGAGTCAGAGCACTGAAGTTTAAATTCAGATTCCAGATACCCTCTTGAGTAGACTTTGAGAGCTATTAACCTTATCAAGCTTCAGTTTCTGCAGCCCTGCAACTGGGAAAACAACATATCCATGACCCCAGATTTGACTGATGGGATGCTCGTAACAGCAGACATCCTGATAGCCCCTACTGTGTGCCAACACTGGAAGATTTACTAATTTAATGTTCAAGATACATTATGGAGGTGGGTACTATTATCTGAATTTTATAGATGTGGAAACAGAGGTACAGAGCGATTAAGTAGTACTGTGGGTGCTGTCACTTTTATCATCATATCATCATCATCATGTAAGTGATTTGAAAAGAAGAACCAACAAAGCCATGATTTTTATTGAACAATTCAGTTGTTCCCTGCAAACACTGTTGGTCTGCTGCTTAATAATTTGGAACCTCAAATTATAATCTCAAATCTCAAATATTTATTTAACCTGAATGATGTGTGTGTGTGCGTGTGTGTGTGTGTGTGTGTGGAGAGAGAGAGAACAGGAGCCCTAATGTGAGCATGGGTTAATTGCCACATTCTGTCAGTTACTTTATAACAAAGTTAAGCAACTAGTCTCAGTCAATTTCATTATATTCAAGTTTTTATGAAGCTATTGACATGTTGGAGTCATTCAAAGCCTGTAATATTAAGTGGGAAGATGGGAAGGATATGCAGTGAATAAGAAAGTTGACATTCAATTTACAGTGCCAAAAAAAAAGTCTTTTACTTTAGTATTTCTCCTCAATTGTTGAAACATAATCCTCATTTTCAGATTTCATACTTGCCATTTTATGTATAAAAAAAGGAAAAAAGTTATTCATTATTTTCTAAGATTCCAGCAGGAAATGAATATTATTTCTGGAGATTTTGGCATTGACATTTTAAGAGTCAAATTTAATATCTTTTTAAAGGTGAAATATGACAACTATTTGGTCATGCCAAGTGATTTACGTTCAACTGACAATATTAAGTAAAATCCTATAGCAACTTACAGATGGGCTGTTACAAAAATGCCACAGCCTGGGTGGTTTAAACAACAGACATTTATTTCTCACAGTTCTAGGGGCTGGGAAGTCCAAGATCAAGTGTTGGTGGGAGCCCACTTCCTGGTTTATAGCTTGTCATTTTGTCTTCCCACCATGTTGTTACACAGTGAAAGAGGCAACAGAGCTGTCTGGGTTCTCTTTTCTAAGGACACAATCCCATTCACAGGGCTTCGCTCTCGTGACCTAATCATATCCCAAAGGCACCACCTCCAAATGCACCTCACTAAGGGTTAGGTTTCAATATATGCATTTGGGCAAGTGTCGGGGGAAGAGGGCACAACATTCCAACTATCACAGTAATAAATAAATGTGAATCATAGAGTCATTCAATCCCAGGTTAAGAATAAAAGTTAAAGATCATGCATATGACACCCACTTATTTCCTGGAGTCACAGTAATATTTTCACTTAGTGTGCAATCATATGTGGTTCATCATACAGTATTTATTTCTTCAACTTAGGGTCTATAAATGGAAAAAAAAGATAATAGAGTTCTGAAACATCTGCTATGAAAAATAACCTATTTCACGCCTATAATAAACCACCACCACCACCACCACCTATGAGCTAGATATTACTGTCCTGATTTTATATGTTAGGAACTGACATGGGAATTTAAATTAATTACCCAAATTCACTCTTGGTAGGTACTAGAGGCAAGATTTAAAGTCCCGTGGGTCTGTCTGGTCCTATGGCCATGGCCTTATCTACCAGAGTGCATCACTTCTCTGACAGAAAAGAAAGGGTTCATAGCTGCCTGGCATGAAGTATCCAGAAGAAACATTATTTCTACATATATCCTATGCTCATATATTTTCACATGTATTCATTCCTCCCTCCACACTCACTAGGATGGAGCAAAGAAGGAGACTTTTTTTCAAATTTAGCTCTGACTCAATACATACTGAGAGGTGCTGACCACTACTTCAAAAAGAAAGAACAGTTGGTAATTCCCAAAGTATTATTGTTCAAGGTGACCAAAGGACCACAGCTTCTTAAACCTCTCTAGAACAAATTGAAAAGAATTTTGAGAGTAGAGATTGGCAGAAAATGAACTCCCAGGTGTTGCTAAGCCAAAACTAAAAACTAAAGTTTGAGAACTATCATATGCTAAAGGACTAAGAATGAGAGAGGGAGGCAGAGAGAGAACTGAATTGTATTATAATAGCACTTTAAAGTGCCATCCCATACAACATTTATTGAGTACTTCCCTTCTGCAAAATATTGATCTGGGTTTTGTAGGATACAAACAGAAAAGATAAATGAAAGAATATTTTTACCCTCAAAAGCAGAAGCTCCTTGGGACACCTGGGTGATTCAGCCAGTTAAGCATCCAACTCTTGATTTTAGATTAGTTCATGATCTCAGGTCATGGGTTCAAGGCCCTGTCAGGCTTGTGCTCAGCAGAGAGATGGCTTGAGGATTCTCTCCCTCTCCCTCTGCCCTCACCCTGCTTATGCACTCTCTCTCTATCTCTCAAATAAATAAATCTTTAAAAAAAAGAAGTTGAATCTCCTCCCTTCACTTAATGCACGTCATAATGCATATCTTACATTTAATGTCTTTTCCAGCAAATAGAATGATGGTCATTCTCTATCTGGTCTATTCATACTTGTGTAGCAGTCAGACTTGTTGTATGTTATCATTCACCATCTATAAGCCATTCAAAATTTCTAAATCTTGTTTCCTAATCTGTAAAACAAAGACCCACACTCTAGCTGACGGTATATTGGAAACTATAATATGGCATAGAACGTCAGGAATCATTTACTCCTAGTATTGTATTTTGCTAAATCCAAGCTTCCTTAATCCCATTTCAGTAGTTATATAAGACCTATCATGTTGAATGCTAAATATTTATACAAAAATATGAATGATTAAATATTTTCACCTATTGTTTTTGAAAGTTTCCTCAGGTATTAAATTCTGAGTGGAAACAGTAGAAATATTAAAAATACAAGTCACATTCAGAGATGGGTATGAATTTTCTAATTAGAATCTGCCATGAAACTCAGGTATCACTCCACAAGTTTTAAGTTGGGACATTCAGGTCTCCCTTTCCTTGGAACAAATTATTTTCAAGCTACTTTCTAATGTTGATGCCTCTTATTCAGGCTTTGGTATCTTAAAAATGATAAAAATGCAGAATTATGCGGTTTCATCAATTGTCTCAGATCCATTTTTTCCACTACACGCCCTGTCTTCCTTTATATGCAGGAGTCATGCTCCAGTGATATAAATAAACATGTTAAATTAACAGTTATCATGAATACATTTTTTGATTTCATAAAGAGCTCTACGTAATGACTCATAGGCATATCTCCCCCTAACAGCTGGAAAATCAGGGATGTGTTCCTCTTTCTGTAGTACTCTGGGGATCCAGAGATTATACTAGGAGAAAAGAACACACATATTTAATAAACTTGTTTTTTAATGGGGGAGGAAGTATGGGATAGGGAGGCAAAATGTTGAGAAACTTGTGGAAGAACTGATTATACATATTGGCCAATTTTGACCTCAATTAGTATGTTGGTAAGGTGTTTTGGTTTTTTTTCCCTTCCCTCAGAGATAAAATGAGGTAAAGTCATTAAAAAGTGAGTAACAAGCAGTTTTTAATTATACACCATTTGTACATCTGTGAATAATTACCTGACAATTGCTACTCTGGTGACAGTGATTGACAGGACGCTACCCATGTTTCCAGGCAAAGGACACATCTTTAATGTAAGTACAGGATATAGGAACTTCACCTGCATGAAGACAGCAATGGTGAACAAGGAATGGACCAGCCCTCAAAACTGAGGGGCAGGAGGGGCGCCTGGGTGGCTCAGTCGTTGGGCGCCTGCCTTCGGCTCAGGTCATGATCCTGGGGTCCTGGGATCGAGCCCCGCATCGGGTTCCCTGCTCGGCAGGAGGCCTGCTTCTCCCTCTCCCACTCCCCCTGCTTGTGTTCCTGCTCTCACTATCTCTTTCTCTGTCAAATAAATAAATAAAATCTTAAAAAAACAACAACAACAAAAAAAAAACTAAGGGGCAGGATTTCCTGACCTCCACGTCCTTGGGGCATCCATTAGCAGTGGCAGCTCCTAATTCGGATAAAGATACTTTCAGGGTCTTCTTAGAGAAGTGCCATTTACCATTCTTATGGGGTTGGAGGGTAACGTCCTGTGAGGTCATTCTGACTAATTGTTATGCCTGTTTGTCCAAAAGAAGAAACGTATTGGCACCAACCTTAGAACATTTCTGAGCGTCAACAGTGGTGAATGAAACAGCTATTTCCTTTGTGTGATGAAACCCTAGTGGGCCAGCTTCAGGCTTTTGTGCCCTAGTGCACTAAATCTTAAGAAAAACAGCTTAGGTCTTATAGTCTATTGGGAAAGCTAGTTTAAGTCTTTTAGGCTGTTTTGTTTGTTTGTTTGTTTAAGGGAAAAAAAATATAAGATGGTGCCTTTTCATATGAAAAGCACCCTCTTGGTCAGAGGCAGCTGCAGACTGACCTGGAGAGATCTAGGCAGCATTAAGTATTTATCTAAGTGTTGCAGACTGAGCCGCCAGGCTTGGGGATGTGTATAGTTTTGTTAGAATGGTGTTTTTGGCCTCTTTATATTGAATTTGGATATCTTTGGTTGGACCATAGCTACCGTTTGCCACGATTCCGAAACTCTCTGTGCATTGCTTTTTCCTTGGCCCACTTCATATCCTTTGTAGGCATTTGTCTGTGTTCCCAGTTTTATACTGTGAGTCCTGGCAAGACTTCCTTTCCAGATCCTGGAATATCTGCATTGATGGGAAAAAGTAGGACTTTTATTAGTTAAACCACTGGAGTCAGAGTGTCAACAAAACAACAGTCTTCAACCAGGTTGGTAGCTGGTAGAACATCAAGGGAGGTGTAGGGATGACTGATGGGGATTGATAGGGGGGATCAGAAGACAGACCTGAAAGATAAGGAGTCAACATGATAAATATAAGTCCTAAGGACTGGATGACTGAACTCCAAACCATGGATAAATGCATGAGCAACAGGATAGAGCAAGGATAGAGCAGGATAGAGCAAGATAGTAGCGTTTCCCTGTATCCCTTCTCAGGCTTAAGATAGTTGAGGGAAATTGGGGGAGAGATGAACCATGAGAGACTATGGACTCTGAAAAACAACCTGAAGGTTTTGAAGGGGCGGGGGGTGGGAGGTTGGGGGAGCCAGGTGGTGGGTATTATGGAGGGCACGCACTGCATGGAGCACTGGGTATGTTGTAAAACTATGAATTCTGTTACGCTGAAAAGAAATGAAATTAATAAAAAAAAAAAAGGAAAGAAAAGATACATCATAAGACAGGTTGAGACTAGTTGGAACACCTGGCTTGGGCTAGTTCACAAAGCAATTTTTTTTAACTATTAGTCATTAATGAATTTTCTCTGCTATTTTTGTTGTTTTCTATTTTTTTCTATTCAAGTAACAGTATTTGAAGGTAGTGTTAGAAGGGCAGAAGTCTTGAGGGTTTTTTGTTTTTTTTAAGATTTACTTATTTATTTGAGAGACAAAGAGAGTAGGGGGAGAGGCAGAGGGAGAAGAAGAGGGAGAGAATCTTCAGCAGGCTCTGTGCTCATCTGGGAGCCTGACATGAGACTGGATCCCATAACCCTGAGATCATGACTTGAGCCAAAACCAAGAGTCTGATACTTAACGCACTGAGCCATTCAGGCCCCTCAAGAACTTTTTCTATTGCTTAGAATATTATCCACATATCTGTCCTTTAGTTAATTATGATTTCTCCCCTTTTGATTCTCACTCTTGTTAGCTTTTTTTAAAAAATATATGTATACATATAACTCACATTCTAATTCCTACTATGAATTTCTTTCTTGGATCTCCAGAATTGACTAGTGATGTGCCCAGCCATGAGGACCCTTCAGGCTAGAATGCCCAATGCATGTTCTCTACAAGAAAACACTGGGTACTGCACTCTTGACATTGCTTCATTTCATTCCTGCCACAGTCCTTGGAAGTAGGTATTATTAGACCCATTTCACAGATGACAAGATGGAATCTCAGAGGACTATAATTTTATACTTACAAAATAGTACTTTTATAAATAAATTTTATAATTATAAAAAGCCCAAGGTATCACACCTCCTAATTTGGACTCTCATCTAGGTCCAAATAGTTCGGGATGTTTTATCATCTGCCTCCTAATCTTCTACAGTCTTTTCATGACCAAATTAACGATTCTGAACTTCTAAGGGATTGAAATTGGTCTATTACAGCACTTTGCAACAGTTCTGACTTCCTGTGTGCTCCATCCTCTGTTAAACTGTGAAAAACTTGAAGACAATGACTATAATTTAACATATTCATATCCTCTATATTGGGCAAAGCCAAGGTTTATAAGTAGGGCGTTTAATTACTGAGTAGATGATGAAATGAAAGATTTGATGGCAATATGTGTATTTGATTAATACAATTCACAGAATTGGCATTCACAGAAGGAGGCTGGCCATGGGACCCAGGTCTTATTTGGTCTATTTCAGGTGTTGTTCACCTAGAATTGTTATTTCTCTTGGGTTTGAAAGGTATTAATAATCTGAACAAAGCCAGACAGAAGTAATAAGCAAAGCTGAGATTAGAAATTGGACTGTAATAAAAGTTCACAATGAGGATATGATCAAAACATATATAAATAAGAAATATCAGTGATCTTTTTTCTTATTCTGCTCTAAATCAGCTGTGTTGCCATGTGTAATATTTGCTTAAACAAGCACTATTTTTTTAAATGCCATTTCTACATTAAAGTATTTTGGTTGAAAAATCATCTATGGTTTTTTTCCCTCGTTTTGTTTTTCTTTTGTTAATGTAGAATGCATCATTCTTTTTTAACTTCTGAACTTGGAAATGGAGATCTAAACGTTAAATGTAGGATGTGTGGTATTGTGGAATTGGTTCTGGACTAAGTGGGAGAGGGTCAGGGGAGTTAGAGAGGGAGGTCAGAGGCCTGAAAACCAAGTCCCATCACTGCTCTTACTTACTTATCAATTCAACAAACATGCAGAGAGCCCCTATTATGTTCTGGGCATCATATCAATTTTGGTGCCTACACAAAGATAAATGAAATGAGATCTTGGGGTCATCAAGTAACCTACAGATTAGTAGAGGAAACAAGTGAAAAATGGTAATAATATAGAATAATTTAGAAAATGTATATATGTATGTATATATATATATATACACCCCCATATATATAGAGAGAGAGAGGTATCTATCTATCTATCTATCTATCTATATATAGAGAGAGAGGTAAAGGGTGAGGTATTTGGAGGCAAAAAAGAAAATGAAAAAAAAAACCAAATAGAACAAACAAACAAGCAAACAAAGGAACAAGAGAAAGAATGAGTGACTTTCCAGCTAGAGCAGTAACTGGAAGTCATTTTACCTCTTTCTATAGTCTGCTTAACTGCTAGATTGATGTCTACTAAATTTTGGTACCATTTTCATATATTTACTAGATAAGTGTTGCTTCTACACTATTTGTATCTTTTCAGTGAACCTTAAATCGGTTCACTTTTTTTTTTTTTTAATGCCATTCTCTTAAACAACAGCATCTGTGAAATCACAGGCTGGAAGAAACCCTTCTTTCTAATACATTTTTATTGAATTTGGCAAAACACCCCACTCAAACTAGGTGCTCTAGAGACTAACTTTTTGAATATTTGGCTACCTCAGCAAAATGAATTAATGCCCATGTAAAACAAATATATTCTTATTTAAATCAACTTTTCAGTAGGGTGTTACCTACCTAAAAGCATCCCACATGCCACCAGTGGCATCCAACACATCATGATATGGAAAATTCTGGACAAATGATCTCTTCTGAGGTTTCTTCTGTCATTAGCATTTTAACTTCTATGAAAGTTTTGTTGTTTAAAAAAAAATGGTATCTTCTATTAACTGTCAGGTAATTCAAACTCAGAGAGGCCTGAAAGAAGAGAGAACATTTAGATTCCCTGCACAACTTTGCTGATGTCGAAAGTTAATACAAATGATCACAAGTCAAGGTGGGAGCTCTTCTCCTTGCCTGTAGGAATTTGGAACAGGCTGCTCTAGGAAGAGGAGGATATTAATTTCTGAACATTTTTATTCAGAGTATGGGGGGGGTAGAATAAGATATTCCCTAATCCTAGTTTGCAGAAGCTTTTCTTTTTGCTGAAGATATATAAATATATAAGCATATATTTATATATATAAATATTGAATTGAGGAATAGGAGACATTAAAGTAAAAAACAAGAAAATCATCATGGGCTTTGGAGAAGAATAATTACACTATAATTTATTTATGAGGCAATAATGATTTATTTAAAATTCCTAAAAGAAATTTTGGTAGCATGTGATTTAGAGATAAAGCTGCAGCCCATTAGGGATATTAAAAAACAGCGTATTTTCACCAATGTATAAGACAGCAGTAATTGTCATAAAAGCATGTTGGTGTTTTCTTTCATTGATTTAAGGATTAAAATCACTGCAGTTGCCATCTTATTTTCTGAAACTGAAGCCCATTTCATGGTGATTTTCATAATGGATGGAATATAGGGTGGTGATTATGTTTTGTAAAAACATATTAAGTATTGAAATTCACATTAAAAATCATGATTCCTATTTTGTTATGTAAAAGCAATATTTTTTTCATTGTAACAAGTGCGCACACTATTACCCATCACCAGTCTAGTCCATCCTCCACCTCCCTCCCTCCATCAACCATCAGCTTGTTCTCTGTTGTTAAGAGTCACTTATGGCTTATTTCCTTCTCTCCTTTTCTCCTTTTCCTCTTTTCCATATATTCATCTGTTTTTTTTCCCCTTAAATTCCACATATGGATGAAATCATATGGTGTTTGTCTTTTTCTGACTGACTTATTTTGCTTAGCATAATACAATCTAGCTCTACCCACATCATTGCAAATAGCAAGTTTTCATTATTTTTGATGGCTGAGTAATATTCCATTGTGTATATATATACACACACATATATATACAACCCATCTTCTTTATCTGTTCATCAGTCAATTAAAAGATGGAATAACACACAATTCTTTTGTGTTTTTCAAAAAAGGATATGTGGTAAATATACCATAAACTCAAAGTTATTATTAAGACAACTCTGTTTGCCTTTCTAATGGGTTTATTCACTCAGGTGTACCTAAGCCATAGTAAGGGACCTCCCACATCATTGTCGGCCAAAGAATGTTTATAATAACCTTTGTCACTTTCATACTTTTTAAAAAATTCCTTTTCAGCGTAACAGTATTCATTGTTTTTGCACCACATCCAGTGCTCCATACAATACATGCCTTCCTTAATACCCACCACCTGGCTCCCCCAACCTCCCACCCCCCACCCCTTCAAAACCCTCAGGTTGTTTTTCAGAGTCCATAGTCTATCATGGTTCACCTCCCCTTCCAATTTCCCTCAAATCCCTTCTCCTCTCCATCTCCCCATCTCCTCCATGTTATTTGTTATGTTCCACAAATAAGTGAAACCACATGATAATTGATTCTCTCTGCTTGACTTATTTCACTCAGCATAATCTCTT
>PISX010020037.1:0-36763 GCA_004024625.1 Mellivora capensis
GCCCCTGCCCTCACCTCTGCGTGCCCGCCTGCCCCTGCCCTCACCTCTGCGTGCCCGCCTGCCCCTGCCCTCACCTCTGCGTGCCCGCCTGCCCCTGCCCTCACCTCTGCGTGCCCGCCTGCCCCTGCCCTCACCTCTGCGTGCCCGCCGGGAGTGAGCGTCTTCCCACAGCGCTCGCAGCGCAGGCACGGGCGGTGCCAGTCCTTGCCCAGAGAGGTCACCTTCTCGGCTGGGAGGAAGGGGAGATGGTGAAGCTGGGGGCCCTCCCGGGCAGACCCTCCCAGGGCAGCTGCTGGGGGGCGTCACTCACCAAAGTAGACCCTCTTGTTGCAGCCGGGACACGTGTTGGGCTCCCCCGTGAAGGTGGTGACGCTGGAGGCTGGGGGGAAACCGCGAGTGACGCCAGGAGTCGGGGCAGGGCCGCCAGGACCCCTCCCTCCACCCCCAGCGAGCCCCGCGCACCTTTGCTGGGCCCCTTGGGCGGGCCGCTGGACTTGCGCTCCTCAGCCCAGACCGCGGGCCCCTGGATGGGGCCCGTGACCTGAGGCCCTTCGGCAGCAGGCTTCTCGTAGACGTAGGAGCCGGCGCCCCCGATGTTCACACCTGGGGGGCCACGCAGGCTGCTCTAGGGGGTGGCCTCACCCACCCCAGCCCTCGCACTACACCCAGCTTCTCAGAAAGGGGCCCTCCACGGCCCACTTGATAGGGTCAGGACCCCCCCACCCAGAGGGTGCCAGCCGCCCGGCAGATTTCTGGGAAGGGCGTGGAGAAGGCCAGAAGTTCAAGGTGGAAGGGACTGTTGGGTCCAGAGTGGGCAGGGGGCTGCGGGGGTCCAGGGTGTGGGCCGGCCACCCCTCCCAGTGCCGGAACAGTCCACAGGCCGCGAAAGGGGACTCAAGCTCACCTTTGGGTCCAAAGAGCGTGGCATAGCAGGGTCTGTGACAGAACGGCTTTCCGTCATGCTGGCAGAGGGGCACCGAGTGAGGCCTGGCCCGAGCTGCCGCCAGCCCTGCCCCCCCCCCGCCCCCCAGCCCCGGCGAGGCGGCTCACCTCGGCATGGCCCCCAGGGGTCAGCGTCTTGCTGCAGCGCTCACACTTGAGACAGAACTTGTGCCAGTCCTTGCCCAGAGAGCTCACCTTCTCAGCTGGGGGCAGGAGGGGAAGTCAGGGCCCACAGCCCTCCTGGGGCAGCCTCCTCGCCCCTCCATCCGCCCCCACCCAGGAACCGCCAGCCCCCACTGCGCGCCTTCTGGCCCTCAGGGCGCCTGCTCTCCTGCTGGGCCTTGGTCACCCTCCCACCCCAAGGATCACTCTCGGAACGGGGTCCCTGCTCGAGCACCTGCTAGGCCTCTCGGCATCCCAGCAGGCCCTCCCGCAGACACCCGCTCCACACACTCCACACACGCACCTAGGCCTCCCTCACAGACTCCTGAGCCTCCTCATTGGGCCCTGAAGGAGCTGGCTGAGCCGGCCGCTGAGGGGAATGGGGGGGGCCTGAGCCTCCAGACGCCCTGTGGGGAGGCCAGTGCCGTCCCCCTCGCCACGTGGGACAGGATGCCTACCTGTCTATATTTGGTTTCCTCAGGATAAGCCCTGGGAACCCCCACCCCGCGGCCTCCACCTGCTGCGCTGACAGGGTCAGAGGACAGCTGCTAGGGGCCCAGTGACCACCCCCCAACCCCCCATCCCTCCCCTGCCCACTGGGCCACCTCCTAATGGACGGAAGTGTGGAGGCCTCCCCAGGAGAGCAGGCAGGAAAAGGGCGGTGGAGGAGAGGGCAGGAAGAAAGGCTAGAGCCAAGCCGGAATTCCGCAGGGAAGGGGTCTGAGCAGAAGCGTCAGGGAGGAGGTCAGGCGGGCTGGGCCCCTGCCATGCTGGCAGAGCCCCAAGAGGAGGCCAAGGACCAGCAGATATCTTCTGGTCCCCTCACAGAGAGGCTGCAAGCCAGGCTTCCCCAAGGGCCTGGACAGAGCGGGCAGCGAGGGTCTGGCTAGCTCACCCCCCAGCCCCAGAGGCCCATGGGTGCTGCTGCTGGTGGCCCCGGCTCCCATGGCCCTGGCAGAACCTGCTGGGCCCAGCCAGGCCAGGGCCAGCGTCCCAGACCCCCCACCTCACACCCTCTTCCCAGAAGCAGCACAGGCTTAGATCCCTGTGGCCACTCTACCCAAGGATGCAGAGACAGGCTGGTCAGCCCCCCATCCTGTGTCCACGGCAGGCATGGGTCCTCTGGCAGCTGTGCACACTCCCTCCCAGGGCTCCTGCTGGCCAGCGGCGGCCATGGCAGCCGCAGCTCAGGGCCGCCAGAGTTGTGCTGCCCTGCCACGCAGTGGGGGGGGGGGGGGGGCGGCAGGCAAGCGACCCTGAGGCCCACTGGCTGCACATTACCAGCCCAGCTGGGGAGACAACTGATTGGGTCTGCTGTCCTGGAAGGGAGCTGGTTCCCCACTGGGCTGCACCATTGTTAAGGACACAAAGGCCAGGCATGCTGAGGTCACTCTGGGGTGCCCTGGCCCAGGTTCCACTCTGCTGGGGGGGGAGGTTGTGCCTGATTGGGGGAGGGGCAGGATTCCAGCCCAAAGCTGCCCCCCCCCCCCACTCCCCGCCCCACTAGCGCCTCCTGCCCAGGACAGAAGCCAGCCCAGTCTGAGATGCCTTTGTTTTCTGCTGGGAGCAGCAACCGCCCAAGCAGGCAGAAGCGCTTTCCAGGCTGTCCACAGGACTGTCAGCCCCAGCCCTGGAGAGCCCTGAGCTGGCCTGGCTGGGGGCTCATGTACCGTGGGGCTGGCAGGAAGACTCTGGCAGGAAGACTCTGGCTGCCCCCCACCCTGAGCCTTACAGGGATGAGCCTCCTCTGGGCTGGGGACCGAGCACGGGGCCAGCTCCTGGGGAGGCAGCCGGAAGCCTCTAGGCTCCTGGCCAGGCCAAATCCGGTCCCTCCGCTCTGGGAACAGCAAACAACCGTCCACCTCCTTCTCCCTCCCGTCAGCAGGGTAGCCAAGTGGCTTCCTTCACCTTGGCCTATCCCCATTCCAGACCCTGACCCCTGCTCCCACCGTGACCAGGGAAGGGTCCCCTTCCTGCCCCCACTCTTCTGACATTCCGGGTCCCTCTGTAAGGGTGTTAGCAGGAGAATCCGGGGACAAACTTGGGAGAGGGTCAGCCAAGAGAGGAGAGTGGCTGAGTGAGCCAGACATCAGGCGCGAGTGCCACAGGCTGGGTGAGTGCCCCAGGGCCACATCCGCAGAGACCTACTGCCCCCACCAGTCCAGCGGTTGTGACCTTGAAGAGGCAGGCAGAGGCTCTCCGCCACCTGGGCTCCGGGGCCCTCTCAAGCTGGCGGGGCTCCGCTCGTCACCCCACCCTGCCCACAAGAAAGTCCTGGGAAAACTCGCGCCAAGCCAGGGAGCACGATGGGACACGCAGGAGTTAAGAGGCCAAGGTCGCCCCCGCATGGACCGAGTCCAGACAGACCCCATGTCTGGCCGGGTGTGGGCAGAGGTCGAGGTGGAGACTGGGGGGTGGTCACTGCTCCGGGCCACGCCGTCCCGGCCACGTGTCCGCGGCGCGGGGCCGGGAACAGCAGGAGCGCACGGGAGGCTCCCACGGCGCGCCCCGCCCGACACCGCCCGGCTCCGCGCCCGCGAACCCCCAACGTGACCCCCAACCCGGCCGCATCCCGGGGAGACGCGCACCCCCGCCGGCCGCCGCGGGGCTCGGGCGTGGCCGCCCCCACCTCACCCAGCTCCACCCTCCGGCCGCTCCCGCGTGGGCAGCGCGGCGGGCCGGGCTCGGGGTCGCGCATCCCGGGACCGCGCATCGCCGGGGCGGGGCGCGCGGCTCTGCGGCCGGGGGCTGACCGCGAAGGGCGGCGGGCGCCGGTCCGGCCCCGCACTCACCGAAGTACACGGTCTTGTCGCACTTGGGGCACTTGGAGGCCATGGTCGGTGCGCCCGTCGGCCCGCGCCCTCAGCCCGCGCCCGTCTCCGCGCCGCCGCCGCCGCGCCGCGCCCCGCCCCGCCCGCCCGCTGCCCGCGCACCCATTGGCTCCGCGGCCGGGGCGGGGCCTCGGGAGCCCGCTCCGCGGGTCCGGCCGGGGGCGCCGCGGGGGAGGGGGCGCACCTGCCGGGGCGGCGAGGGTGGCCCGACCCGCCTGGCGCCCCGACGCCGGTGCCTCGCCCGTGTCCATGGCGACGCCGGAGCCGGGGCGGGGCGGGGCGGGGGTCCGCGGTCCCCACGGTGCCGGGGCATTCTCGGCTGGAAGGGCCTCGGCCCGGAAGGCCAGCCCCTGGACACGCAGACGGACGCCGGGCTTGAGCGCCCGGTCCCCCCCCCCCCGGGGGCCCCCCCCCCCCCCCCCCCCCCCCCCCCCCCCCCCCCCCCGCCCCGCGTCCCTTTGTTGCTCGGTTCCCATAGCGACAGCCTGGGGCAGGATCGGAGCCGGATTCCCGTCCGGCACGGCCACCTGGCCGGGTCTGGGTCCTGCCCCGCCGCCCGCCCCCGCCTGACACAGTCGATGGTGCAGCGGGTGGAGGGCTGGGCGCCCCACGCGTCCAGAAACAGCGGGAGAGAAACCGCTGGAAGTGGGAGAGGGGGAGGGCGCCAGGCCGTGGGGGGGACCTGGGCGTGCCGCTGGCGCAGAAGGCACTGCCCCGAGCTCTCCACCCAGGGGCGGTGGGCATGGGACAGAAGGCGGGAAGAGCCTGCGTGATCGCTGTGCAGGCGCCGTGCCCCAGCGGGCTGGCACTGCCATCTGCCTGCGTCCCTCCCCACGACTCCCACCGAGTGCATCCTTCCTGGACCCACTAGCTCAGGGTCTAGCGGGTCCAGAGCGCCAGCCTCCTGGCTCCAAAGCAGCAGGGCTAGGCAGCTGACCAGCACTCAGGGTCCTCTCCCAACGGGGGCACTCCGGACCCCTCCATCCAGGAGCCGGAAGAACCTGGTCCTACCCACCCTTGAGGGGGGGGTCCAGGAGAACCCCCTCATCTGCTCCCTGAGACTCTGCCTCCCGGTGATCTCTTCCCTGGGCCTCCAGCCCAAATGACCCCACCCAGTCTGGGCAGCCCCCCCTGAACACCCCTTCCTCTGCCCCAAGTACTGGCCAGGCTCCTGGGCCAGGTGTATTTGCACATTAGAGCAGTGAGAGACTCTGGGTGCCACAGCTCTCCAGAACCCGGACTTTCCCAGCCCCACCCTGGCCCAGCTCCCTGGGCCCCGCCCCCCAACTTATAGCCACGGCTGCTCCGGCCAGGACGACAGCCCAGAAACATGTGGTCCCTCCTCCAGCCTGACTGACCAGCCTGACCAGCCCCCCTTCCCTCCCGCTCCCGGACTCTGGCCCCTTGCCAGGCAAGGCAGGAGATGGGGGTGGGAAGGCCTCAGCGGTCCTCTCCCAGGGCCAGCGGGGTCCAGCATTTGACACCCCACTCCTTGCTGAGGCCTCGGGCGTCTTCTGTAAGGTTGTGCGGGAGGAGCCTGGGCCGGGACAGGGACGGGGCAGTGACAGGGCAGAGTAAAGGCAAGGCCTTGGCATGGGCCCGGCACCCCTGACACTGGAGGACAGATGCCCAACGTGACAGGACTCTTCTGGGTCAGTGGATGCTGAATAGCAGTGTCCACCTCTGAAAGCCCAGAGGGCTACAGGCCGGGCAGGGACAGGGCAGGACAGGTCCCCAATGACCAGCAGGGACGGGGACAGCAGGGTTCCAGAGAAGCAGACAGGGCCCATAGATGGTGGGGGCAACTAGCCAGCCAGGTGTGGGGGCAGGTCCATTGTCCCCTGGGCCCATAGTGGCTCGGCATCCTGGCAATGTTGGTAACTAGCACACAGGACCACCTTGGCTCCGCTGCACGGACCCCCAGGCAGGGTGGGGGGAGTGGGGTTTGGAGGAGCAGGCCCCTCCTGGGGATGACTCTTGCACCCGAAATCCCCTGTACCTGGCGGGGAGGGAAGAGACCCCTGCCCCACCCTCAGACCCCAGGTTGGAAAAAGGGTCCTAGGCAAAATCTCCGTGCAGAGACACCACAACTCGCCTCGGGGCAGAGTGGGGACATGAGGACTAGGGCCCACTTCTCCAACACCCTGGCCTGACACCTTACCCGGCCCCATCCAGACTGGAAGTGGGAGGCCAGGACTCCCTTATCTGTCTTCAGCGGGAAGCAGGAGCAGTTGCTATTTTAAGTCCCCGGCTGAGATGTGCACACACCATGGCAGGACTGGGGGCGGGAGGCAGAGCTCAGGGAGACAGGAGGGAGCCCTGTCTCTGCGGGCCGCTGGGGTGGCACAGAGAGGTGTCCCCCCTCCGCCGGACCCCCCTCTTCGGCAGCTGGATAGCTCGCACCGGTCTCGCTGGCCTGCAGGGGTGGGTGCACACGGACGGCCAGAGGTAGAGTTTCTGAGAACAACGTACTTGCTGAAATCTGAGCAAATTCTCACTCTGGAAACTCCACACCTGCTGGGGGTTGGCCCTGCGGCTCTGGGCAGAAATCCGCAGACAGCTGGGGCAGGGCTCTGCCAGGAGCAGGGGGGTGGGCCGGCCTGACCCAGCTCTGCTGGCTGCCCCGGTGGGATGGGAGCCACAGGAGCCACAGGAGCCAGACACCTGCCAGTCTGGGTCCCAGGGCACGTCCAGGCCCCCCACCCCCGCCATCTCAGCCAGACACAGGGGGTCTCAGCTCCACAGTGGGAAGGCCCTGAGCTCTGGACAGCCCTCTCCTGACCTCCACGGGAGAGAAGGGGTCCTTGGGCCACACCCTACACAAGGCAGGTGTGTAGGGCAGAGACAGAAAACGACAGAAGCCCCAGTGCAGCCCGGGGGCCAGGAGAGCCACGGGTCACCTGGTGCTCACAGGGCCTTTGGCCATATCCGGCGCACAGGTGGGCCTGGGATGGCCCGAAGGCCCCAGGCAAGGGGAGGGACAGGGGACAGAAGACACGGGAAGGGCTGGTTGGTTTTTTCTTTTTATGAGTTTTTTTTTCTTTGTTTTTTTTTAATATGAAAATTACTTGAAAAGACCAGGGGCCAACCCCACCAGGCAGCTCGGCCAGCCACTGGCCGTGCCGATCCTAACATTCCAGATGTAAGTTACAGAGCTTAAGTTCATCTACAAAAAAAGTAATAAAAATAAAATTTAAAACGGCACCTTCAACAGAACACAACGAGACTCCCAGCCGTCCCGCGAGGCCCGCAGCTGGCGCAGGCGTGCGGGGACGGCCCCTCGGCTCCGCTCCGGCCAGAACGTAAACACAAAGCTAAAAACGGCTCCTCGGCGTTCGGGGAATAAGCAAGACGGCACTTCTTCCCGCGGCGTCCCCGAAGGAGCGGCTTCTCTGCAGTGGGGCGGGAGGGGGCTACCAAAACCGGGTGGCGGGCGGGCGGGCAGGGGCTGTGGCCGCAGCGGCCTCGCGGGGCCGCGGGGCGCCTAGTCCTCGATGACGATGGGCTCGTCGTTGACGGGGGCCGGCGGGGGCGGCCGCAGCGGCAGGGCCTGGCTCTGGCGCAGGGTGACCGGCTTGTAAGGCCTGCGGGCCGCGCGCTTGGTCTCCGAGGACGACAGCAGCTTGCGGACCTTCCTGTGGACAGAGCGATGCCCGCGGGTGACGAGAGCGCGGTGGCCGCCCCTGGCCCACCCGCGGCCCGGGGAGGCCCCCACCTGGTCTCCTCGGTGGCCATGTAAAACACGTCGTCAGGGGCGTCAATCCAGTTCATCCGCCGCCGCTTGACGGGGGGTAGGGAGCCCCCCCGGATCAGCCGCACTTTGGTGGGGTAGGACTTCCCGTTGAGCAGGAGGTTCCGGCTTGGTCCCTGCAGCAGGGGGGAGGCGTGAGGGGGGCCCCGGGGACCCAGGGAGCCGTGTGCACCACACATTCAGGCAGGGGTCCTGCAGCCCCCATCCTGCCTCGTCGCCGGCTCACCCTCTTACCATGTGCCTGGTCTGCCCGTGGTTCGCCAAACCTGACGGGAGGAAAAAGGGAACGTGAGGCCCGGCAGCCGGCGGGCAAGGACCTGGAGCCACACACAGCCTAGGCCCTGGGGGTGGGGGCCATGGGTGCCTCGGCCTGCCCTGGCCCCGGCCCAGTCCAAGCAGCCCCCAGCTGACCCCGTGGCTGCTGGGGCTCCAAGGACCACCTGTGGCCCAGCCCGGAGGGCAGGCACCGCCATGGGCTCGAGGCAGGAGGCCCGGAGTCTCGGGTCTGACAGCCCGCTCCCTGGCACGCAGGCCGCACGCCCTCGGCTGCGCGGAGACAGATGGAGCCGCGTTTACGCAGTAGCCAAGCCACGGCGAGCCCGGCTGCAAACACCGTGCTGTCAGACGCCCCTGCTCGGACACGCTGCACAGACCCCAGCAGGCCAGGCCATGCTGGGTTTTCTCCCAAGGGGGTCCAAGCGTCCCTCACTGACCCTGGGGCTGGCTGCCTTGGAGGAGGAACCGGAAGCTTCTAGAAGAGGCCAGATGCCTCCACCCTACGGGCTGGGGCCTGGGGCTGCAAGCCTGTGCCAGTGGCCCCCCCCCCCCGAGAAGGCCCCGTCCTAGGTCGTGGTTCACATGCCCCCAGGGCCGCCACGGCCACCCCTGCTCTACCGGCAGCAGTGAGTGCACGCGCGCGCCTGCTCACGCCAGCACAGGAACGCGCCATGGGAGCACGCAAGCCTGTCCTGCCAGGACTAGCTCTCCCCAGACGCGCTTCTCGGCCAAGATCTGTGTCTTGGGGAGCAGCTGTCCGGCCTCCCCGCAAACCACCTGCTAGCTGGGGGCGCCCAGGGGCAGGGCGGAGGGAGGGCCGCTGCTCCAGGCCTGCAGCCCCCCGGCCCGGTGCTACTTACCCAGGTAAGTGCCTATCAGAGCGCCGGGTGCGGAGGGAAGAAAACACACGGTCAGTGTGAGACAGTGAGCTCATGCACTGCCACGGGCCGAGGACGGGGTGAGCAGCAGACGTGCCTGGGGGGGCCAGGTCAGTGAACGAGCGCCCCAAGGGTGCAGTCCCGGCCCAGAGCTCAGCTCATGCCTGCCCTGTGGTGACCCAGGGGGCCGGCTGTGGCCTCCCCTGTGCTGGGCTCGTGCGCATGGCTCCAGTGCCCCTGGGCAGGGGAGAGGGCGCACACCAACGACACCCTGGGGACCCGCATGCTAGGACTGAAGTAGACAGAGAACACACCCATTTGGATAAACTGAAGAAATCAAGGTTAATAAATTAACCTTATTCACCACACGGGCTAACGGCTTTTTACAAAACAAGCTCCAAGCCCACAAGCGGTACAAGCACCAGCTTCCACTCCTGCGAGATGTGATCGGGGGGTCCGCGGGGCATCTGCAGCAGAGGGCAGGCGAGTAGGCCGGCCCCACTGCTGACACAGGGCAGGTGGCAGGCCCCGGCAGGAGGGCTGGGGGGTGGCGGACAGCCGAGAGAAGAGTGGGTGGGCCCAGGGCAAGGTCAGGCTGGACGGCTGCTGCCCACTGCCATTTCCAGGTCCCTGTGCCTGGCCCACCACCATGGGGGCAGGGGACTCCGGGCACGTCCATGCTCGCTGGCCCGTGCTGTCGGAGTGCCCACCCGGGCCCCTGAGCCTCCCACCACCAGGGGCCACAAGGTGCCACGAGGGCTCCTCCCTTCCTTCCCTCCAGCCTGCTTCCCCTCTGCCTCCCTTCCTCACGGATCCGGCTGCTGGCTGACCCTGGCAGCCAGAGCCACTGGGACCCACAGGCCCCCGACAGCCGCCACGCCTCCCCTCTGTCAACACCTCCTTCTGGAGCAGCCCCGGAGCCCATGGGAGTCCCTTGCTCAGCTGAGAAAGCAAAGCAAGACCCTGAACCGCTACAGGGGGCAACTGTGGACACCAGGATGCTCGACAGTGGCACCCGGGGACCTGCTGCCCGTGCCCTCTCAGCCAGCCTCGGTCCCTTCCCCTGGGAGCCCCACCCCTGCAGGGCCACGGCCTGGACCACGCCCACAGCTCGGTCCTATCTGCCCCCACCGCAGAGGCCAGCGTCCCGAAGCCCCCTCACCCCAGGTAGGAGGGCTGTAGGCACAGGACGGGCAGCCATAGGAGCAGGGGCTGGCAGCATGCGGGCGGTCACAGCACGACGGCAGGCAGGCGGGGGCGCCGGGGCTACCCGAGCACGAACAGTCCACTGACCAGGCACCGGAGGCCCCAGGGAAGGACACAGCACGTGGGGGCCTGCGAGGGTCCCCTGCCCGTGACGCGGGAGCGGAGGGGAGCGCGGGGGGGCGGCCCGGCCCGCGTGGTCTGCCCCGTGAGCGTGCCCCGAGCCGCCCGCCGTGCACCATGCACGCGAGAGCGCAGCACACACAGGCACCGCCTGGGGCCTTGCACGGCGCCCACGCCCGCGGCCGCCCCAGGCCTTACCCCTACTGGGCATCAAGAGACGCTTCTTCATGCTGCCTGCCAGCGCCCGGCGGCGGGAGAGAGGAGAGAGAGCACGGTCAGCAGGGGTGGGCCAGGCGGGGACGGGGCGGGGCAGCCCAGGGCCAGCAGGCCCCGCCTGGCCGCCCAGAGGACACTCACCGTCCACGCCGTTGTGCTGTTCGTAGCTCCTCTTGCCCAGGATGGTGGGGGAGCCGTTGTTGATGACGGGGGCCGACTTGGCAGGGGTCAGCCCGCCAAGCACGCCGGATACGCTCTTCACAGGCTCGGGCTTGGGGGGGCGGGGATGGGTCTCTGTTGGGAGCGGCACAGGATGGGCCTGCTTTGTGGGAGGCGAATGGCAACAGCTGCCCGCCCCCCCGCCCCCCGGGCCCTACTGCGATGGGGGAGGGCCGCGGGGCCGCTGGGGCAGACCACCACCAGGCCCACGCCTCAGGGTGTTCTGGGAGCAAGGAAATGCCAGGGAGGGCTGGGCCCCACCGATCACTGGGCACACGCCAGGAGCTCCCAGGCTCCAGACACAGCCCCCAAAACAAGCAGGCTGAGGTGTCTAGGTCTGGGCCACCGGAGCTGATGGCAGGAGGCTGGCCAGGCAACGAATGAACAGCCGGCCAGCCGAGCCAAGGGCATGTCCCACTAAGGGCTGGGCCATGGCAGGCTCGGGCTCCTACCTGCCAAGGCTCCCCAGCCCTTGGTGGCTCTCAGAACGGGGCAAGGCCCAGATTCATGACCCAGACCCTAGACGCCAGATGACGCAAGACCCACTTGTCTGCACATGAACACACTTAGCTCATGGCTCTGGAATGTCCTTCACAGAAGGTCAACCACCTCCGTGCTGGGAGGGGCTGACTCTCACCCCGGCCCTGAGCCCAGCAAAGTAGCCAGCCCTGCTCCCTCCCACCCTAGCGGCCGGTGGCTGAGCCTGAGCGGTGGCTCAAGCTGGTGCTTGCCGAGGGCCCGCCCTGTCAGCTGCTGACGGGGGCACGTGCCGCTCACACAGCAACGGGCCTTCCTTTGGGATGGGGGGCGAAGGACCATCCTGCAGGTGCCCACCGTGGACGCCCATCCGGGTCTGTCCAACCCAAACCCTGGATCTCCCCAGGCCCCCCCAGAGCATTACAAAACCAGCGGGATGGGGGGAGGGGGCGGGGACCACGGCAGCTCAGGCCCCAGTGGCCCCTCCAGGCCTGGTGTGCTGTGAGGCACCAGAGGGGCAGGCCAGGAGCACGGGGGGCGGCAGCGGCAGCATGGAGGGCGCCCCCCTGCAGGCGCCCGTGAGCCACGCTGTGCGGGGAGGGCCAGGCTCACCGAGATACCGGAGCACGGCTTCCAGGGGCTTCCGCACGGCCTGCTTCAGCACCAGCGGGCTCTGGGAGGCTTCGGGCAGCCGTGCCGTGCCTGCGGGGGCCGAAGAGGTCAGGGGGGCCTGGGGCGGGAGCCCCACCCCTGCGTCCCCCGCATCCGCCACAGCACAGCCCGGGGGCCGGGGGCCGGGGGCCGGGGGCCGACACTCACACTCAGCCTTGATAGCCGCACTGTTGATGGGCACGTAGGGGTGACGGGCGGCGTGCCACGGGCGCAGGATCTCTCGGCACAGGCGCCGGGCGATGCGTGTGAGCTTGGTGGTGTGCAGGTAGAAGGCCTGTCTCGTCTTCATGGCAAACTTGGGGCTCCCACTGCTCCGGGCTGGGATGCCGTGGGGGCTCTGCGGAAGGGGGCGCGCCGCCCCGACACAGCGCCATGACCGCGGGCCGTGCACCCGGCCGGACGTGGGGGCGGGGAGAGGCGCCCACTTACCATGTTACTGCGGTTTGGTCCTGGCCTCTCTCCATCTAACCGGGTTGGCATTTTCAAGCCACCATATTTCTTCCAGTATGTCCAGCAAGACGCGCAGAGGCGACACTGCATGTTAGGGGGACCCCAAGAATACCACTGGTAAGACTGGGCGGCTACGGACAACAAAGTTGGAGATAGACGGGTCCTTAAGCAGAACCAGTGAACAGCAGAGAGCATCACACAGCGTCGCCTGCCTGCCCGCCCGCCGAGCGCCCCCCGCCAGGACCCCAGGGCGGCACAGGGCGCCCAGCGCGCGGGTGGGCCCCAAGGCCGGGGGCGGGCACTTACTGTAGCAGCTCTCACAGGCTCGGCCGGCCCCAGGGCTCTGGCCCGGCGCCCCCGCGCCATTCACCACGCCTGCCTTGACGTTATTGACGCTGATCTGGTTCGGGTTTGGCTTGTTACTTAGGGTGAGGGAGAGAGGGAGGCCGTCACGGGAGCGCCACACCGCTGGGCTGCAGCTCCCGGGAGGCGAGCAGCTCCATCCACACCGGGCGGGGCGCCGGCACTCTCCCCGGCGGTCCTGGGCGCGGCTGCGGCCGGCTCCGAGCCCCGTCTGCACCCCAGCTCTGGCTGGCAGAGCCGTGCTCGGCCCAGAAGAGGACAGCCCCCCTCCCGCCCAGCCCACGGCCCCCGGGGGCAGCGAGGACACACCAGGGCGCACTTACTAGTTGGGGATATAGACTTGCTTCAGCTTGCTCTCCGCCTCAGCTGCTTTCAAGCGTTTCTGGAAACAGGAAACAGACGTTAGGGACCTGGGCAGGGAAGGGCTGCCGGCCGGGGCGCGGGCAGGGGCGGGGGGCGGGGCGCACACCTGCTGCACGTATCTGTCCGTGGTCTTCCACATGTAGTAGTACTCGATGATGCTGGTGAGGGACTTCCAGGGCAGCTGCACAGGACGGGGCCGCGCGTCAGGCAGCAGGGCCTCCCCGAGCAAGGAGCCCCGCACCGTGGCATGGCTGAGGCCCGCCGGGCAGGACCCCTCCCGAGGACGGCCGGCTTGCCGCCATGCGGCCCTCCCCAACCGGTGGAGGGTGCTCCCGCCAGCCCTGCCCGCACCACCTGTGGGACCAACGTGCTCTGGGCATGGACAAAGCACGTCTGTGGTGTGGAGGCAACTTGGAAACCTGCCTCGTGGCGTGCGGGACTCAGATGCCATCTGTACGCTGTCCCCGACCTGCTGCCGAGGTGGCCACACGCTTGTGGTGGGGGCCCAGCCCCGCGGCCCCACGCGTCTGGCCAAGCGTTTCCTGCGGCCCCACCTTCTGGCTGCTCTCGCTCACTGTGTCTGGGACCTCAGCAAGTCCCTCCTACGTCAGACTCTAGAGCGTGGGGACCTGGCCCTCTTCTCTGCCCTCCATGTGCCTGTCTACCTGTGGCAAGTCCCCTGCGCCTCCTGGAGGCTTGTTGGGATGCCCACCCGCAAGCTGGGACGTTCCTCCTGAGACGCCGGCCTGCTCGCCGTGTCCTGGCCCCACCCAGGGCCCCTGCCGCCCCCGCTGATGCACTCCCCACGGGGCGCGCCGGGCTCGGCGCGGCTGTCCCTTTGGGAGCGCGCGTGTCGTCTGGCGTGGCACAAGGACAGAGAGGGGTGTGCGGCCACAGGCACTGCCCGCGCTGGAAGTCCAGGGGCTCGCGGAGGGACAGTCCTCAGCGGACACAGAACGAGGACGCGTGGGGAAAGGCTCGGCAGCTTCGGCAGAAGCGGCAACAGCCAGGGGGAGCTGGTGCGGCCCGGGGCCGTGCACTCACAAAGTCCTGCTGGATGTCCGTGAAGTCCTTCCCGTACTTCTCCAGCGCCTCCTCGAACAGGCCGGCCTCGGAGGCCGACCACTCTTCCATCTCGTCTCGGCAGAGCACCGGCCCGCCCTGCGGCACCAGCGCCGAGATGGCCTTGGCGACGTCGTACACACTCTTGTGCAGCGTGTCCATGGCATGGAACTGTGGCAGGACACACAGGGGTCACACAGGCCCGCCCGCCCGCAAGGAGAGGAGGATGGACCCGGGAGACAGCTGGGGGTCTGCAGGGTGCTGGCGGGCCTGCGGGGCTCCCGCGGACAGGAGGGCTAAGCACGTCCCACGTGGAGCCGGCAAACACGGTCAGCCTGTTTCCTCGCCCCCTCTTGCCCCTGCCCACCCTGGCTAGCGCAAGACGCAGCAGGGAAACGTGCCCTGCAAGGGGCAGGGACGGGGCAGGCCACCACAGGCCCCACCAGCACCAGACGGGGTCCCCACTTACCAAGGTGATGTCCCGGGAGGCGGCTGCGGCACTCATGTGCAGGCTGGGCTGCCGGACGGAGCTGCTGCAGTCTAGAGCTCGCGCAAAGGTGCCCACGGAGCTGGGGGTGGGGACAGTGACCACTGAGCCCGACGCACAGAGAGACCCCCCCCAGCCCTACCCAGAGCACACGAGACGGCAGGCCCCGGTGACATCGCATGTGGCTCAGCTTCCTGAGCTCCTGGCAGGGTCCCCCTCCATAGTGAAGGCTCAGGGTCCAGCTGAGAACCACGGGGGCCCCCTGCACCCTCACAAGGCCTCCCCACCGCTCGCCTAGCCCCAGGGCTCCACAGGAACAAGGAGTAGGGGTGTGCCCTCCTTGGACCACTGCCTCCCCTGTGGCCCTAAGGCCCGGGTCTCAGGAGCTGTGTCCTTCCTTCTCAGCTCCCCCAAGCCCCACCACGCTGTCTGCAGGCCCATCCAGACAGGGACACGCGTCTCTGCCCAGTCAGCTAGCCCCAGGAACAGCCCCGTCTGTGCCCGGCAGCTCGGCCTCTGCAGGTGTCCGGCCCCCGAGGGGTGCGGGCAGGCGACCAGGCCCCACCTCTCAAAGCCGGAGCTGCCCCAGGACCCCAAGAGCAGGCTCCATGTCCAGGGAAGGGAAGGGACCCACCGGGCCACCACCAGGAACTGGTCAATCTGCTTGTCTATGAGCGGGTTGTGTGCCTCCCACACCTTGGTCTCCAGTCTGGACTGGTCACGGCCGTCCTCCTCACCTGCAAGAAACAGAACGATGATGCCTACGAGACCCTCAGACCCCCCCAGGCTCACACCAAGGCCTTTCAGAACCAAGGGTCTGCCTGCTTCTGGGGCCCTGGGGGGTGGGCCCGAGGGCCACACAACCCCCTGCCTGGTGAGCCCAGGAGGTGAGGCTGCCGTCGACGTGCTTGGCACCCAACGCATTTTCCACTCTGCAAACAGCACGCCGGGGCCGGCCGCTGGGGCTGGACGGGCCCGACGACAGGCTGGGGGCCGGCGCAGCAGGCATGACAACAGCGGCAGAGACGGCTCGTTTTGGGTTTGCTGATGGAGCTCCGGATCCTGAGGCAGTGCGAGGTCCCGCAGCTGGGACACGGGACGCCGACATGGCTACGTCCAACACGGGCATCTGCTCGGCGTCCGGCCCCTGGCCACGCTTCACCCCGCAGACGCCAGAGCTGGGATGGAGCCCGCGATCCGGTGGACATGACGGCTTCGGACAGAGGAAGGTCACGGGCAGAGGGCAGCACAGACGGCACAGGAGACCCGGGGAGGGCTCATGCCCCTGCATGGCCGGCCAGCGTTTGAGTGAGGCACTCCCTGGCCCACAGCCACGGCCACAACCTCTCAGGCCCGCAGGCTGCCCATGTGCCGGTGAGCCGCTCTGTACCCCTTGCTTGTGGGGGCAGCGAAGTCCAGACTGAGGTCAGGGACCCTCACAACTGTGTCTCCCACTGCGTCAGGGCCCAGCCCACCCACCATGAGTCTGCGTGAGCAGGCGGCTCGGGCCGGGCTCACAGTTGCCAGGAAAACACGTGCTCCCTTGCCTCAGGGAAGGTCAGGCCTCGTGGCCCCAGCCGGGGTCACGGCCCCCCACCGCAGGGATGTGGGATGGATCTGGGACTGGGAATCCGGACATCCCTCCCGGTTGCCCCCGACGGAGGCACAGGCTGAGTACGGGTGGGATGTTCCCGGTATCGTGGGTGGTGTCCTTCCCAGGGCGACTGTGTGCGGAGACCCCTCGCCTGGGATCCAACGCCTCCCACCATCGAGCCTGGGGGCCAGCCCACACTAAGCCCCTGCGGCCACCACTCTGCTCCCACTTTAGTTTCAGATGCGCTGCAGGCGGGGGTGCGATCTCGTTCCCCGGGAGGGTTCTGGGCTCCAGGGGCGAGACCCCCTCGCTACAGCACCCAGGAGCTCGCTCAGCCCAGGCCCGGGCCCTGCACCCCTGAGGCTACCCTCATGGGCTGGCATCCAGGTCCCTGCTCGGGAAACTGAGGGCCTCGGGGCACAAGCCACTCAGTCCTTCGGTCAGACCGGCCGCCATCAGGACGGCGCAACTCGTGGTGGGGCGCGTGCTCAGGGAAGCCCCCAGACGCGGCCTGGAGCCAGAAGAGGGAACACAGGGCAGGACACAGGAACCCCCTGTACTTCCTGGTGTCCTGGTGTGGCTCCCCCCACACGCCTCCTCACGACCAACCACCCTGAACAAAACCAACCAGCCGACACGGACAGGAAGCCCGTGTGCGAGCGCACACGCGCACTCAGCGTCGGGTGGGTGTGTGCGTGGAGGGTGGGCACGTGGGCACACGCACGTGAAACGAAGCAGCACACGCGTCAGCACCAGACCAGCCTCGGAGAAGGGGGCCTCACGCGTGGAGAGCCGCAGGCCCCGGGAAGGGTGCGTGTCCTCTGGGAAAAGCGGACCCCAGGCCCTCGTCCAGCTGGCCCGACAGAGGCGCGGGCCCACAGACCCGGCTGGGCTTGGAGCAGGGACGCGACCCTGCAGCACTGAGCGGGATGGAGGCAGGGCCGGTGGGTGGGGGAGCTCACGGTGGAGCCAGAAGGATGCGCACGGCGACCGGCTGCGGGCTCACCCGCGGTCCTACGTCATGGCTCACCACTATCTCGGCAGAGACAGAAGCAGGGGTGGGAGTGCGCCTGCGGGAGGCAAGGGCTGGGGACTCCAGCGGGCCAAGGGCCCCAGGCAACATCCGGCTGCGGACACTCCAGGCCTGGCACCCCTGCACCAGGTCGCGGGAGGGGGGACGCGGCTGTCCAGGAGCAGCGCACACTTCTCACGCCGCAGCTGCCCCCAGCCTGCAACGCCCACTGGACAGACGCGCATGGCCTCCCCCGCACGGGCCACGGACGGCACCTCCCACGGGCAGGAGCCGGCGACGTGGGCAAATTCATTCCCAACAGTTTTTCTGGAGACAACGCTCGAGAGCTGCCGGCCGCCCCCGCGCCCACCTTCCTTCAGCAGGTCGGTGATGTCCGCCTGGTACCGGTTTCCCACGCGGATCTCTCCCTTATCGGCCAGCAGGGTCTTCTGCTGGGGGTCGTAGACTAGAGAATAGAAGAAGAAATCCTGAAAGACAGCACACGACGTGGCGTCAGCGGGCCGCCGAGGCCCCGGCTGGAGCCCGCCCCGTGCACGGGGAAGCCCGCGCTGCTGGCCGTCGCCGGGCCGAAGCCCTGCACAACGTTCGGGCAGCAATGCGGACGCACGGGCTGCTCGCGTGCAGCCACTGCAGGAGACGCCCGTGCACCACGGAACATTCTGGACCTGCTGCCCAGGCGGCCCGCCTGCCTGCGCCGGACACTCAGCCGAGTTTCTCAGAAACCACGTCGAGCTGGCCGGCGCCTGTGTGGGCTTAGGGTGCTGGGCCTCTGGCTCACCCCGGAGGCTGCCACGAGCCTCTGCTGCCCGACCCCCCGGAGGCCGGACCAGACACGACTCCAGCACCTCCAGCACGGTCGGCGGCCTGTTTGCTCACTCGCAAGAGCGAGGCACTTCCTAAGCCAGTGAGTGGACACCGGCAAGAGCAGCCGGGCCTCGCCTCTGGGATGCCCGTGGGCCGCCAGGCTCAGGCCCGGCATGGGCGCCCCCGCCACACTGCACCCTGCCCCCCCTCTGAGCATCTGCCCGCCTGCTCTGCAGGACCGCCTCGGGGCCTGTCCCCTCCCGGCAGCTCCGCGGGCTCCCGCCTCCCGCAGCGCACACAGGGGCGGCTAAGGCGGGGAACACACCTGCCACCACAGGCCACCCGCCCCTCCACACCCCGTCTGCCCCCACGGACACATGCGTGTCTGGAGACATTTTCAGTGGCCACAACCGGGGCGGAGAGGGGCTCGGTGGGTAGCAACCCACAAATACATGAGGTCCCCACTCGTCTGTGGGACAGGAATGCGCCGTGGCCCCAAGCCCTTGCCAAGGCTGACATTTCTGGCTTCACAGAAACAGAAGCCCTTCCCGTTGCCAACACGGCTGTGGCTCACGAAGGTGAGGGTCCTTGTGACCACTTCTCCAGGCTGGGCCCCTGCCCGTCCTCCAGGGCTGCAGACGCGACCCCGGGGACCCTGCGGCTGGCCTCACCTCCCGCTCCAGGTAGGACTTGAGGGACTCGGTCTCGTTGAGCAGGGTGACACTGCACTTCCCTCTGCAGGAGGAGGCACGGCGTCAGCGGAGCAGGGCGGCCCCTGGGCACCCTCCGGGCCGCCAGCTACCTGATGTGAGTGGCGGGCAGCGACTCCAGCTGCCGGGACAGGAAGAGCTCCCGGTGCCGCAGCTGGTGCTTCAGCTTCTCGGGCAGGTCCACCATCTCGGGGTTCTCCAGCTCCTCCTCGAGCTCTCCTGCCAGGCGGGGGTCCCCGTGAGCGCACCGCGCCCTGCCCGTGCCCCTCCCCCCAGCCCGCGCGGCTCCTCCCCGGCGCGTGGCTCTTACCTTCCTCGCCGTTGTCGGCCCCCGGTCCGGTCTTATAGCAGACTGACAGCGCTAAACGGACAGACAGCGCCCGGACGGGGGTCAGCGACGCAGCACCGGCCGCCCACCCGCCCAGCCGCCCGCGGGCTGTGGGGAGAGGGAGCAGGGAGGGAGGGGTGGACGCGGGGCCGAGGGCCTCAGAGGGGACAAGGGACGGTCCGGGTCAGGTCAGCAGTGTGTTCACCGTCCCACGCATGCCGACCCAGGGGGCCTCAGCCACACCTGCAGGGCTGGACCAACGATGGCCGCAGGGAGCGACCAGGATTCACACGTGTGCACGTGCACGCGCGTCAGTGTACAGGGAAGCCTGGCACGCGGCACTGGGGGTGCAGTGTCCCTGGAGACACCGTGGAGGTCGGGGGCGGTGTGCGGGGCGTGCAGAGGTCAGCCCCCGCATGGGGCTCCTGCACCTGGGCAGCACCTGGGCAGCCCTGGGTCTCTACCAGGGTCTCTCAGCCGCCACGTGGCCCTCTGCTGCCCCCCTGTGGTGGCTGAGGGACGTCCCCAGGCACTGTGGTGCAGACACAGGCCAGGGCTGCCAGGGAGAGGTGGTCTTGTGTTTGCTCCTGGGGCGCAGGCCCCCGGAGCCCGAGTGTCCACACTGCTGGCCTTGCACCTCCCTGCCCACTCCCTGCACCCCCAGCCTGTGCACATCACCTGTGTCCAGACATCCCCCAGCCAGCCCAGCTTCTGCTCACGCCTGTCCTGGGACAGCACAAAGGACCCGGGCAGTGTGGCTAGGGACGGGGCCAGTCAGTTACCCTGGGCCCCAAACCAGCCTGACACACGCCCACTGGGGCCCATCAGAGCCGCCCTCAGCAGGGCTGAGGAGGGGCCCGAGGAGTGGGAAGGGCTTGAGCTTCCCACAGCCCCGTGCCCCCCACCTTAGCACTCCAAGCCTTCCTTCGGGCTTGGCCTTCCGGAGCCCGGGGCGTCACCACTGGGGAGGCAGCCTGTGTGTCCGGGACCACCATGTCCTGGTCCTGGACCCCACGTCAGGGGCTCCGCCCCCCTACCCCACCTAGCAGTGAGCTCCGGGCGTCTAGGGAGGTCAGCCGTGCCTGCCATTCTCCCAGCACAGAGGGTCCTGCTCTCAGGACAGCTCTGCCCGGGCGTGCAAGGCTCGGGGTAAGGGGCTGTGGCCACGTGTGCTGTGACCTTAGGAGACGGTCCTGGTTCCCTCCAAGGGCTCAGGACTGAGCGGACAGCGGCTGGGACATCCCACAGAGGCGTCACAGCTGCGGGTCACCCATGTGGCCTGGGGACACCTAGCCTAGGCTGGGGCTTCTGTCTCTGAAGAAACCCCGTCAGCTGACGGACGGGATAGGCCAGAGGCCGCTGACTGAGCAGTGGGCTCCCTGGGTCTCTCCCTCCTGCTGGAAGAAGGACCTGCAGAATGACCGCACACCCGCCCCTGGCGCTGGGCTGCAGCACGGGCACAACGGCGGGCGGGTGTCTCCTGGGCTGCACCAGCAGAGCTGGCTCCACGGAATGTGGCTGCTGGGAAAACCACCAGAAGACTCAGCAGCCAGCACAGAGCGTGGGGGCTCCCAGGAAGCAGAGGGAGGGTCCTGCCCAGGGACGGACCCCGTCATGCACCCTGCTACAGTGCTCTGGGGGGGCTCTCAGGGCCACTGCCTCCCCCGCACCAGCTCCCATCACATAACACCAGCCCAGCGCCCTCCTGGAGCTGACCTCCATGGTGCCCCACAGCGGGAGAGCCTGGCCCTGGGGCCACCGTGGGCCATGTGTGCCAGGGCTGGAGACCGTGCCACTCTGGGCCGGGCAGCAGACACAGGTGAGATCCTCAAGCATCAACACCCCAAGTCAACAGTGACCCCTGGGTCCCACCGTTTATGCTTCATCTACGACTGGACACAGGCCACCAGCATCACGAGTGCACAGTGGCCAGTGAAACCAGAAAGGGGCATAAAGTGCACCAAGCCCAGGCCCACAGCCACCCCATGAGCACAGACATGGCCCCAGCGCGGTCACCTGGGAGGCCACTCCCCTGGGAAGCCAGGCAAGGCCAGCCAAGCACCAGCTCCGCTGTGCACCCCTGCGTGGTGCAGGAGCCTGTCCCAGGGCCCCGCTGAGCCGTGCTGATCTGCCAGGGGCCCCTAAACGCACCTCAGTGCTTCCATCCCTCATCCCTGAGGCCCTGGGAGACCTGGTCCCGGACCCACTGCCTCCAGCCCCTCTAGGACCCAGGGTAGAGGCCGGTGTGGCCTGGGTGTGCAGCCTCGCCCACCACCATGATGGGGGACAGGCAGGGGTTCCCCTCAGCCAGGCCATCCTGGCTCCCCTGTGTATGGATCCCCAACTCAGAGGGACAGGTGGGGCCCACGCCCGCCCAGACACAGCGGATGATCTCAGGACAACAGTGCCTGTGCCCAGGTGGCACGGCCTCTTGGGCAAGCACCGGGGGACCAGTGGCAGGCAGACTCCACACCCGCTTGGAGCCATCCTCCCCCGACAGAGGCCGGAACCCCAGCCCAGGCTGAGGCAGCTCCCACCCCAAGGATGGGGACGCTGGGAATCCCCCCTCACTGCTGGCTGGAGGGGCCACGTACGACCCTGGGGCATGGAAGCAGGTATGGCCCAGTCCCCAGACTGTGGCTTTCTGTTTGCAAGTGGGGACGCTGGCCCCTGGCTGGGAGGGGCCTCATGCTAAGCTGCTGGGAGCCCCTCACACCCTGACTTCTGAGACTCGGGTTCCAGCTACAGACAGACTCTTGTCTGGAAAGCACAGCTCCAAGCAGCACTGATAACCTTCCAGTAGGGGCCCTGCCCCTGCCCTCCCATCCCCCACAACATCCAGGCACTGCTCCCCGAGTTAATCCTGCGAGCAACACGCCCCAGGGAAGCGCACCGGGCTGGCGGTCCAGACGCCGCAGGGAAGCAGAGGGCCCAGGCAGCGGTGCAGAGAGGCCTCCAGGACCCCAAGAGCCGACCCTGGGGCTGGGGGGCGCAGGGCAGGTGGGAGCCGCAGACCCAGCTGCGCCCCGGGCCGCCCCCGTGGGAAAGGCCGAGACTCACTGGCGTGCTTGTCTGCCAGGGCGATGAGGGCGCTGGAGATGTCTCTTCTGCGGTAGAAACACACCACCTTGGCCTCCACGTTTCCGTTGGCCGTCTGCAACAGCAAGGCAGGGCCTGAGAACACACGCCCCCAACGGGCTGCTCCCGGCAGGGGCGGCCCCCAGAAGGGACCTGTGACCCAGGGAGGGGATGCACGGTGGACCTAAGCCCAGTCCAGGCTCCTACCCACCCGAGGTCTATCTTCCCTCCACCCCTGGTGCCATCTGTGGCCACAGCTGACCCTACCCCACTGGCCCAGATTCACTCCCGGTGGCCTCTGTGTCCCTCCCATAGGTCTGGCTGGCTCAGGGCCAGAACCTGGTGGACATCTGGTCACCAGAAAGGACGACCATGCCCCGAGGTTGGCCAAAGCCTGCCGTGCCCTCGGCCCCTGGAGCACCTGCCTTCCGGCACCCCTCTGGGCCCAGCCAAGGCCAGCACATCCCTGAGCAGACCCTGGTGTCAAAGCGGAAGCAGCCGGGGCATCTGGAGGGCTCGGTCTGGTAAGCGTCGGACTCTGGAGTTCAGTTTGGTCCTGATGGCAGGGTGGTGGGGTCGAGCCCCACATCGGGCTCCGTGCTCAGCGGGTGTCTGCTCGAGATCCTCTCCCCTGCTTGTCCCTGACTGCGCTCGCCCTCTCCCAAATACATCAATCTTGAAAATACACCCCCAGGCAGCCCCGAGAGACTGGGCGCGAGCAGTTGACGCCCCAGCCCTGGGGAGAGGCTGCCGTCCCGGCGCTCGGAGAGGCCTTTACGGACCTGCACAGAGCTCCACAAATACGGGACGAGAACAGGACGCTGAGGGAGAGTCTCATGGGAAGAGGGGACCTTTTCTCAACTCACAGGGACATCAGGCTTCACCACGACTCCGTACAACTCAGTCCCGGCATCTCTATCATTAAACAAAATCGTCTTTACGTCTCAAAAGTTTTAGTTATTTAATTCCGTGAAGCCGACAAGCCTTCAAGAAGTCTGGGGACTTTCCGCTGGTGCACGCGAAGGCCAGGCAGGACCCGCTCTTGGCCCCCGCACACTTGCGCGCACGCGCAGGGCTGGGCCCCGACAGCAACCGTCCTCTAGCGGGAGAACAGAGACTCTCCCACCGGGTATCAGAATGGGGGGGGCAGCAAGAATGCTGGGGGGGCGCCCAAGTCTGCAGCCCAGACACTAAACCGTTAAAGGCGCCATTTGCCGTGACAGCTACAGACCTGGGGACACTCTGCACAGGCTTCCTGAGGCTGCCCCACGAAAGACCCCGGATCACCACAGATCTCCTAGGAACAGTTCCAGAAACCGCCCACCAGGGTCCAGACGAGCCGCGTCCACTGGGCCGGGGATGCCCAGGATGGTCGTCAGGGCCACATGGGCGTGGAGGGCGAGGTCAGACCCATGGCCACCGAAGCCTCATCCCTGGGGTGGGATGGGATGGCCGCCCTGTGTCTGCAGGGCACCGCCCGCGGCCCCCACTCTGGGCCCTGCTGGGGTCCCTGCACAGCCCGGGCGAGGCCTGGCTCAAGCCGGGCCCTAGAGACCCAGGACTCCCTCTCCCACGAGCTCCCCTTGCTGGTGCTCAGGACTCCCGGGGGCCCCACCCAAGCTGCGGTCTGCACACACCCAGGCAGGAGGCTGGCAACTGTCTCCCGACACAAGGACGGCGTGCAGGGCCGGGGGCAGACTCTCTGGGCAGGTCCCCAGACCCTCCCGGTGGGGGCCACAGCCCCAAATGGTCTACCTTCAGTGCTCTGTCGTACTTTTCTGAGATCCCCACATCCCACGCACCTAAACCAAACGCTGATCTTCTAAAACTCCAGGATTCCCTGCCAGCCTCTGATGCCTTACGGGCAACCTCTGGCCTGGCCGCCACCCCAGGTCCCTCCCCAGGCCCCTGCTCCTTTTCTTCCAAAACAGCAACTTCCCCCAGCGCTGTGCAGACCCACCCAGCTCCGAGGAGAAACCGCAAAAATTACCCTGAAGGCCACAGCCCAGGGTCACTGCGCTGACCTGCTCCGCAGGGCGCCTCATGAAAGGAGACCCGGCGCGACAGGACCCCTGCTACGGGTCTGCAGAGACTCCCCGTTTACGGAAAAGGAGCAGAACACGGTGCTCCTGCCCCCTGCCCGCTAACACCCCCCTCAGGTGCCAGTTCTGCCCGGCCCCACCCGCCACCAGCCCCATCTGCCGTGCAGCCCAGCCCTCGTCTCCCGCACTTCCGCGCGCTGGACTCTGGGTCCCGGGGGCGCCCTCAGCTCCTCAGCCAATGCCAGGTTCTGGTTTTATTCCCGCCAACAGCTCTGGGTGCTCCCTCGCACCCTGGCCTGCCGCCCACCACATCCCAGGCTCCTTTCTCTGCAGCACCAGCGCTCCTGCCGGACCCTTCCTTTCTTTACAACTGGTCCCACCAGCTGCTTCCCTCCGTGGGCGCGGACGTGGCTTTCCACGTTCAAGATGTCCTTTGAACACCCGGCGCCTCTGAGCCCTTCTTCCTGTGCCTGAGGGACCTGCGGGCGCGGCGGCCCCACTAGGAGGGCCTGCAAACAGACCTCCTAGCAGCCCCTGCTGGAACCCAGCCTGCGAGGTGGATCTGAGTCCACTTCTCCAGCCAGGACTGAGCCCCACGTCCCACGGGGCAGCGGGGGAGGCTGGCGGGGCCCGGGGCCGAGGACGCGCCAGCCCACGCTGTGCCTGCAGACCAGCACCTCCCACCTGGCGCAGCCGCCCCCACTCTCTCCACCCTCTCTGGTGCAAGGAGGGTCCCCCGAGGCCTCCCGCCTAGAGCACCCGCTGCTGGGGGCATCTCATGCCCTGTCAGGGTCCCCCAGCTGCCTGCCCTGCCCTGTAACGGGGCTGGCGGCAGACACCGCGCCGGCTGTGGCCACTGCTGGGCTGGGCCCCAGCTATCTGCGCCTCACTGTCCCCCACTGGCCCTCTCGGCATCAGAGCCCCAGCAAGGGGCAGAGGCCAGGCTGGCCTGGGCAGGGAGGCCACCTCCAGCCACCTGCTGACCCAGCCACCTGAGACCTAGCGTCCATGGCGACTCTAGGGTTGGCCCCTAGTGGCCCCCCACCATGCTCTCCACTGCCACGGTAGGAGTCCCTGAATCAGCACGTGCCAACAGGTGGGTGGGTGACCACGGGCTCCTGTCCAGCTGTGATGCCGTCCACCCCTTCTCCAGCCGTCCCTGGCAGGTGGCCAAAAGCTTCCCACCAACAAGGCGCTTGGAGGGCACATGTCCCAGCGGGGGCCCCATCATGTCCTGGCTGCCTCCCTTGGCCCCGCCACCTGCAGCCCTAGCCCCGTGCCTTCTAGGCGCTGCCAGGCTGCTCCAACCAGCCTCGAGGGCACAGGCCCCCGCCCCCCACGTGGCACATGCAGCAGGAGGCTCTCAGTGAGCAGGGACCGTGAGTCAGGGCTCAGCTGCGACCCAGTCTGGTCTTCGGGGGACCAGCCTCCTGACCATCCTGCCCCGTCCGGCGTGACCCAAGAAGCCCCAGCCAGTGCCGCGTGGCCTGAGGTCCAGGACGGATCACGGCGGGGGACAACAGGTCTCTCCCCGGGGAGGGCCCCTACCCCGGCAGCCCCAGCACCCGCCTCTCCCCCAGCGCTGCCCAGAACGCCTCCGATCAGGAGGCCAGCAGGAGAGGCAGGGAGGGTGGCTGGCGGTCTGCAGGCCTGGAACGAGGGGAAAGTGGGTGCCTCAGTGAGTGGGAAAGAGGCAGCAGGTGGACAGGGAACCCCCAGCCGGGGGACCCCACAGGGTGTCCACCCCAGATGTGTGCCAGATGTCCCTGCCCTGCTCAGGGCCCTGCTGGACACACCCCTGTATGAGGTCGCGGGGACTTCCCTGCCCGGCTCTCCAAGGAGAAGGACCTGGGTCCAGGCAAGTGACCCTGGGGACAAACGGACCAAAGGGTCTGGGGCCAGCCCCGAGACCCCAGGTGGCACTTGGGCCCCAACCCTGCAGGCCGCACGCGCACGTTACCTTGTTGAGCTCCTCGATCCTGCGGATCAGGTACGGGTTGCTGGAGGAGTTCTCGAAATAGACGTAGTCTGCAACAGGAGTAGAGAGCGTCACCCCACGGCACTGAGCCCTGGACACCAGCGGGGCCCTGAGACAGGAGGGAACAGAGGAGCCCCCAGCATCTCGGTGGGGAAATGAGGGAACCAGAGACGCGCTGGTGGGTGCATGGGTCCAAGATGAGGGTAAGGGGGCCGCCCCCAGCAGAGGCCTGCAGCCACCCCCTCCATCCCAGGGACCCACACCAGTGGCCCCCAGGACCTCTGTCCCTCCTGATAAGACGCTGTGGGAACCAGACCGTAGCTTCCCCTGGGACAGCTTCCTAGGGGCTGCCGCCAGCCTGAAAGGTGGGCCCCCAGTCACACAGGCCGCGGCAGACAAGCGAGCACAGAAACCAGCAGGCCTGAAGCCCACGTCGGTGTGAGGGGGGCTGCCGGGCCCCCGCACCTCCTCCCCCTGCCCCGTGCGCCCCCTGGCAGTGAACGGGGAGACCAGGGCTTCCTGGGCAGAGGCCAAGCTCACTGGGACAGGGACAATGTCAGGTGCCAGAGGAACGAGGTCCAGAGATCCTGCCGCCACCTTCCAGGTCCCCCAGAACACCATGTTATCATGAGCGTCCCTCCGGCTCCACAGCGGGTGGCCTGGGCTCTGTCTCAGGGAGGCTGGCAGGCTCCCACGGAAAGCCCGGGGCAGCCACGAGGCCACCCGCCCGCCCTAATGTTGCAGGTGCTCCATGGCAGGCGCGGCAGAGGCAGCGCCAGGAAAGGGCCGGGTCGAGGTCCCTGCCAGCCTGCCCCAGGAACGCCGGCCCCGTCCCCCGCTGCCCACACAGAAGGCCCGCAGGCCCTCCCCCGGCAGCTCTGCAGAAGACGGGAGGAGGCTCGTGGCAGCTGGAAGCCACTTACGGCCTGGCCACCGCCAAGTGCCCACACCAAGCACAGCCTCTGCCGGAGGACCTAGCCTAGCCCCACCCCCACCAGAGGTCCTACGGGGACTGGGGGGGCCCAAGCAAGCACCTGCCTTGCACACTTGGAATGCGTGACTTTTATCTCTCGTTGCTCAAAAAACCATTTCTATACAAAGTCATGAACTTTCATTGTAAGAAACGCACGTGGCTCTCCCGAGCGCCCCCACCACTCACAGACCTGCAGGCTCCGGGGGAGCGGGCTTGCGGGCACGTCACCCGTTGCCGGTGAGAAAGGCGACGCGACGAGACAGTGAGCCCAGCGGACGCCAGCACAGGCGGAAACACGCGCGACACAGAAACGCCGGAGGGAGCAAAGCTGCTCCTGAAAATGGGCCGCGGCCACTCAGCCTCGGATCGGGAGGCAAAGGAGAGCGAGAGACGCTACGAGGGCGTGGGGGGCGCAGCGAGCGGGAGCCGGGCAGGACGGGACGCACGGCGGCTCTGGGCCAGAAGCCTCGGCTTGGGGGAAACGGGGCAAACCCAAGCTTGTGCTGGAGAACAGGCAACCCTGTGCCCGTTGAAGAAATCAGGCTCCAGGGCGCCGAGCAGTTCGGTCCACTGGGCGTCTGCCTTCGGCTCGGGTCATGCTCTCCGGGTCCTGGGCGAGCCCCGCATGGGGCTCTCTGCTCGGCGGGGAGCCTGCTTCTCCCTCTGGCCCTCCCCCCACTTCTGTTCTCCCTAAAATAACAACCTAAAAAAGAAAAAAGTAAGGGAGGATCGGCCCATGGGTTTAAAAATCCTTCCAACTGTAACCACAAGTAGAAACAGGCACAGAAAGACAAGAGAAGAAACAGCAGCCCCCCAGGCCCAGGGGGCGCCGGGGAACCCAGCCGACACCGAGGGGGGACCTGGTGCCAGTCCCGTGCCCGCTGCACCCGAGAGCAGACGCAGAGACCATGTGGGAACCGACGAGACGCCGCAGCCCTCCAGGGTCCATCCCAGAACGCAGGTTGGTTCAACATCGGGAATCACCGCAGGGGGACGAGGAAGGTCTGAGCAGACGCGGGGACACACGCAGCGCGGACAGGAACTCTCCAGCGGCCTGGACGGCAGGAGACACCGCCAGGCCCGAGCCCTCGGCTACCCTCACTCGGTCGCTCTCCTCCCAGCCAGGAGCCAGGCACAGCCCCAGGCAGCTCCCCGAGCACGGAAATCCCGAGTCTACGCGGAGGTGACGGACACAGGGCAGGGAGCGGGGCGAGCTCATGGGACACACGTGGAGCGTCCCTTCAGCCAAGGGCCCACGGTCCCGGGCAGGGACCTGGGGACAATGAGACAGCAGCAGCAGAAGGGAAGGAACAGCCGCCCACGCAGGACCGCCGAGGGGCCGCAGGGCCACACACGGGGGTCGGTCTGGGGCCCGGCGGGGGGGGGCAGGAGGCACCAAGGAGGCATCGCCAGAGCTTCCACCAATGATGCTGGAGGGAGACGGTCAGAACTGGGCGCGGAGCTTTAGCTGACAGGACCGTCTGCGTCACTGGGATCCGAGGTCGAGTGCGGATGTGTGGTGCTGCTGACGCATCTCACCCTCGTGTCCGACGAGAAACCCCCGCAGTGTGCGAACAGCATCGCGCCACAGCGCGGCCCATCCCGCAGCGCCCGTGGACCCCGGCGACAGGCTGGCCAAAGCCCGGGCCCCGTGCGCCCTTCCCTCCTGCTGATCCGCCTGGCACGGCGGTAACCGACACGGGAGGGGCCTGCAGGGCCCGCGGCGCAGACCGTCACGCGCATCGGGAAGCAGGGCCCACACGTGCCCGGAGTCCGGAGGGCCCGCCGCAGCCCGGATGAGGCCCCGTCCCCGCACTCGGGGTCGGGCCAAGCTGCGTCTCCCGCCGGAACGCTGGCCACGCGGTGGCCCCACGGGGCTCCCAAAGCTTCTGGCGCCGTTGGCGGTCACCACAGCGGCCTCGCCTGGTCGAAGTGTGACTCGGGGGCAAGCACGCCAGGTCACACGGCCTCAAAGAGGACGGTCAGCTTCTGCAGCCACACAGGGAGAGCTGTGGGTGACAGCGGCCCTCCTCCTTCCCCAGAGCTGCCGTCTCTCCCCCGTCTCTGCCCCGTCTCTCCCCCCGACTTACGGAATCGCAGTAAGATTTAACCCCCGCCACACACTGAGCTGCGGCACGGCGGCTGAGTCGGCATCTACACGGGGTCAGAATCCACAGAACTGAGGACAGTGACGCGCACGAGGGCAGAGGAGGTCACGCCGACCCGCAGGGCCCATGTGGCAGGAGACTCACACGTCCCCCACGAAGCCCCCAGCCCCCAGCACGACGTCTCTGAGCCCTCGCGCAGTCGGGAGCCTCCCACGGTTTCCACTCCATCCCGCGTGCCACACCTGTGCCAGCCAGGGTGCCCCAGAGACAAGGCCGGGGCAGCCCCCCATCTGCACCCACGAGCGGGGCCGCGAAGCAGGACGGTCTCTGGCCACAGCGCATGGCGGCTCCCCCACACAGCGTCGGGGCAGGCTCCCCACCACGAGCCGGCGGCCCCGCTTGCGTCTGGGCTGGGCCCTCTGCGCCCGACACACGGCAGCTGGTCCCCGCACGGCCCTCGGACCCCGTGTCCCCGCATGCCGCCGACCGTCCCACGCAGCCCACGGGCGCGCCGCTCCGCGAGGTCACGTCAGTCGGGAAGCGGCTCCCGGCTGGCTGAGGAGCGTGGGGCAGGAGCCGTGGACGGCAGGCAGCACGTTTCCTTTTCTTCCGTGGAGCAGCCCCGCTGGGACGAGAGGCTCCATCTTAAATCCTGCACCTTTCCCGACCGCCGTCTGCTCGCAAGCCGGGCGAACGCGGTGGCGCCGACACGGACGGCGCTGGGTCGGCTCAGCAGCTGTGGCCCCAACGCCACGCGGTGCTTTGCCTCCCGAGCCAAGCACACAAGGACACGCACACCACTGGGGCCCGCGCACACATGGCCTCCCTGTGTTCCCGCAAGGGGAGGTCACGGCACAGAGACCGGTGTGGCACTCCGAGCGCTGCCCAGCAGGACTGTGTCCGCGTGACTCGGGGGCAGCACGGCGACGGCTCGAGTGACCTCGGCTGCACCTGGGAGGGTTTACCACGACGCGGAGACAGGAGTCTCCTGGAATTCTTGCGTGCGGGACTCGCCGCAGGGGTCCATTCTCCGCAAACAGCCCGCAGACAGCTCGCACCGTCCCCACCAAAACCCCACGAGCCGATCCAGAGCCACGCGGGAGACCCAGACATCACAGCGGCCCAGACGAGTCAGAGAACACAGACCCCGCCTCAAGGCTTCCCAGGGAGACCAGCGGCGGGAACCGCAGAGCCACGGGAAACCAGTATGACAAGGAAGCCGGCCCGTCCGGTGACAAAGAACACCCAGGACTGCAACACTGGTGACGGACGACAGGGCACTCGTGAACGTGCAGAAAAAAACGGAGAGCCTCACACTTCACGTCGCACAACATCCAGCCCAACACGGCAGACTTGAGGGTGAAGCCCATGGAGGGCGCCAGGGGCAGTCGGCTCAGGTCGTAGTCCCGGGGTCCTGGGACAAAGCCCCGTGTCGGGCTCCCCGCTGAGCACGCACACGTTCTCCTACTCTCTAATAAAGAAAATCTTTAAAAAATTAAGAAAAAAAATACAAAACCACAAAAGTTCCGTAAGAAAACAGGACAAAATCTCTGTGAGGCTGATTCCGGCACGGACGGTAACGGAGGCAGCTCCGCACGGCACCCGTGTGGCTCCGGAATCACGAACGAGCTCTCCCGATTCGCCGCGACGGAAGGAAACTGCCCGATTCTTGACACAGGACACAGGCCTGCGCACGAGCCAGAAGAGGCCCCGGGCCACGCGTCGCCAGCAGGGGCACGAGACCCCGCACGTCCAGCGGGACCGCGAGATGCTCGCCGTGCAGCCGAGCGACCCGGTCCCGGGCATCTTCGTCCTCGAGAAACCAGGACGTGTCCACAGAACTCACCACCGGAGTCCACGCCAGCTTCCTGCGTCGTCACCGGAGACCGGAGACGGCCCGCCGGGGTCTGTCATCTGCATCTCCAGGATTTGGGCTGAGACCCCGCCCCCCCAACCACGGTCCCCCTCACGCAACCCCAGGGCCCACACACCCTGGAAGGCGGCCTCAGCAGACACCGGCTCTGGGGGAGCCTGGGCCTACCAGCGTCCCGGTGTCCCGGGCCGAGAAAACTCAGCGTGTCGTTCACAAGCGGGCCGGCCTCTGGCATGTGCCGGGACGGCCCAAACGTGCACCGGCCACCGACACGGAGCCCGCCTCGGAGGGCACCGTCTGGGGGACTCCACCTCCGGGACTCTCTCAGCGGACGCTGGCGACCCCCGGGGCCGCGGACACGCTCTCCAGCACCCTGGGGCATGGCTGGCGGATGGGCCGACCCCGGCAAAGCTGACCGTGAGCACACCCAGCGCACACCCAGCCCACGGGACGGAACGGGGGTGTGCACTGGCACCGCTGCGACCGCCCAGGGTCGGGGTCTGCTGGCCTGACCCACACGTGACCGGCTGCCGCGCGGGTTCCGGGTCAGAGGCGCCCGACTCGGCGTGTGCGGCCGGCACCTGGGGGGCGGCGCCCCGGCCCCCCTGCAGACGCGCCACGCCAGTCAGCGCTCCGAACGCAAGTGCAAGAGGAAACAGAAACGTGGAAAACGCGCCACTGGACACGCCAGGGAGGAGCTCCCGGTGCCGAGTGAGACCAGGAGGCAGCGCGCCGCCCCCTTCGACGGCAGCTGAAACCTGCCCGTCAGGGACACGTGTCTGTCTCAGAGACTAGTGCGGGTGCCCCGAGGCCTGATGTGGGTCACAGGCCACGGTGGGGAGCAGGCGGAGATCGGGACCCGCAGGAGGCACGGGGATGGTCCCCAGCGAGAACAGAGCCCACGCGGCAGACCAGCCCACGGGGTCAGGGGCCGTGGGCAGCCCAACAACACAGAGAGCTCGGCCGTGGCTCGCCGCGCCCAGCGCCCCGCGGGAGCGCCACATCCCATCTGTCAGAAGCCGCTCCCACGCGCTCTGCTGGGGCGGGACCCCCAGCTCCAGGCTTCCGCTTTGCTCCCTCACGGTGGGGATACCGGCAAGCCTGGCATTTTCTGTCTTTTTTTTTTTTCTTCAAAATTGGGGATGGAACCAAGAGAAACAGAAGCAGTGGCCAGTATCCCAGCCTGGCAAGGAGGGAGCCGGGGCTGGACACACAGGACACCGAGTAAACCCGCCTCACGTCTCTGCCAGACCATCCCCCAACGGTGCCCGAGGGTCCCGGTACTTCTACCACCTAAACCTGGCCGCCCTCCTGCAGGGACCCCTCCCCAGCCCTCGCCCACTGGGCCTCTCACCCACACAGCCTCCTGAGCGGGGCACAAGGGGACTCCAGAGGACCCCCTAGAATATGGTTACGGCCCTGCCAGGAGCACCAGGAGCATGGGACCACGTCACCATCCCCACAGAAGTCCGGGACCAGAGCCTGCCCGGAGGGGAGGATGGGGGAGGGGCAGAGGCCTGAATGGGGCAGGGCCCCTGTGTGGGCACACACGTGCTGGGGGAGGGGACTCCACTGTTCCCATGGGACCTTCTCTGGCCTCCCCTTCTCTGAAGACCCTGATGGCTCAGCCACCTCAAGTAAAGGGTCAGTGGGAACCGCAGACGCAGCGGCCCACCGCAGGCTGGGGCTTCTCCGGGCCACATTACAAGGGCCCCCCAGGAAGCCCTGCCCTGCAAAGGCCAGGGGACCAGCAGGGCCGGCCCTGGGGCCCTGCAAAGGATCACTGCACAGCGGCGGGACGGGTCACAAGCTCTCTGAGGCTTCCAACAGGACCCTCAGCTCCGCGGAAGCCGTTAAGCAGTTCTAAGCAGTGAAGACAGCTTAGAAGGACCACCTCCTAAGGCCGGTCGCAGACCACAGAGCCGGGCCCAGCGTGGGGGCCGCCGGGCACACCAAGGGCCACGGAGGGGGCACACGGGCCCTGAGAAGAGGCACAGCCCACCCCCACCCCACAGAGGAGAAAGGAGGCCTGGCAGTCCCAAGAAGCTGGCCCTGCGTGTGGAGAGGGCAGGGGGGACCTGAGCACTTGACAATATCTGCAGAGCCCAGTCCAGATCCCCGGCCCCCGTGGAAGCCGCACCTCTGCCCCATCCGTGCACAGTGCCCTCGAGAGCCCTGGAGCAGCTGCACCCCGAGTCTGCTGCCAGATGGGCGGGGGCACAGACAGGGACACAAGGGTCCCAGGCCAGCCGGAGCCGCATTCTGGAGAGTCGGCAGGCTGGGCCTGAGTGCAGCCCCATGGACGCCCCCCCCGCACCCCCTGCCCCGGCCCCCGCGGTGGCCACCCCCAGGGCCACACCCCCAGATGCCCACAGTACTGCTCTGAGCTGGCAGCCCCTCCCAGAGGCGCCAGGCTTTGGACCCTCCCTCCAACATCCTTGACCCACAGTTGCTTTTTTACGAATCCTAGAGTTTAATGCCCAAATTCTTTTCTCAAAAGAGACACAGAAGATCAACGCAAGGCAGGGTGGGCTGGCCCCAGAGACCAGAGAGCCACCCTCGCAGCAGGGGTCCCTGAGCAACACCCCCTCCCCCAGTGGCCTTAAGTTTGGGATTTTCCCGTGTGTGGATGTCTCACCTGGTCAAAAGCTTAAATTCCACGAACAGCAACAGAAGCGCGTCTGACAGGAGGCCGGGGCCGCGACAGGCGCAGAGCCCAGAGCGCGGCCCAAGCAAACTCCGCCCAGCGGCCAGGAGCCTTGGGGAGCACCTATCACCTCTGTAATGTACGTTTTTAAAAAGCAAATTACTGTCCATAGGCGCCTGGGGGCTCAGTGGGTTAAAGCCTCTGCCTTCGGGTCAGGTCATGGTCCCAGGGTCCTGGGATCGAGTCCCCCGTGGGGCTCCCTGCTCAGCGAGGGGTCTGCTTCCCCCTCTGCCTGCAGCTCCGCCTACCTGTGCGCTTGCTCGCGCTCGCTGTCAAATAAATAAGTAAATAAAACCCAAATTACCGTCCAAGAGAATGGGTGTTGGCATCCAGCAATAACAGGAAAGAAAGGGGGAGCCCACGGGCAACAGTTAGTCTGTCCAATAGTGTCCCTGCTGGCAGGTGGCTTGCGGGTTCCGAGACCTTCCTCAACCCCTCTGCTTGAAATGTGCGCCGGGAAGCGTCACCCCACAGCACTCGCGGCACGGGAAGGCAGACCCCAAAGGAGCAGAGGTCATGGACCCTGACCTGGCCACCCACAGTCGGGCCCCGCCTTGCCACACTCAGAGCCGGCAACAGAAGGCCTCTGTCAGCAGCCAGGTCACTCCCTGGGAAGAAGCAGGCCGTCCCCTCCCAGGCTGACCCACTCCACCCAGCTGGTCAGCTGGCACTGGGCCGCCCCCCGGCGCCCGCCCCACCCAGACATCCTGGCAGGGCCTCGGAGAAGCCTGCCAGGTGAAATGCAGGACGCCCAGATAACTCGGGCTTGCTGCTACGGCTTTTCTAGCCCAAGTGTGTCCTCTGCAGGATTTGGGACACAGTCAGACTCAAAAATGCTTATGTGACACTCACACCTGACTGGCCTCCTTTACTTCCCTCGCCGAATGCAGTACCTTTGGAAAAGGCTCTGCTCTTAGCGTCCTAAGTGGAGAGGAGAAGGTGGAGGGAGTGTCCCCCTTCTCAGAACCTCCCCGCGGCCCTCCCCCAGACGGGGCAAACCCTGGGCCGCAATCAGCTCCAGAGAGGAGTGTGTGTTCCAGATGCCCCTTCCCTAAGCAAGCAGCTCCGAGGGGCAGGTGGCCAGGCGGCCCTGCCAGGCCCCTGGGCCACCACCCCAGAGTCCCCATGCACAAACAGCGAGTGAACAGTTTCTTCGCAGGGACCCACGGGGTGCTCAGAGTGGGAGCCTGTGGTCCCACCTGCTCAGAGGGGGACCAGCAGATGTGGGGCAGGCCCGGCCCCCCCCAAGTTCACAGGCCTAAAAGCCAAACGGCACAGCCCACACAGCAAGGGGGCCCAGGGTCTGGGTGGGGGCCCTGCCCAAGCCGCTGGCCCCGTGCAGGGAAGGCAATGCCCGGGGGGCCACCGCCCGCCACCCTGTCTGGCCCCCCTCTCGTCTCCCTCCAGGAGCGGGTGCCTCTGTTCTGATGATGGTGCCTTCATTTACTCAACGAACCCCCCAGCCCAGATGGGATGTGGGGACCAGCTGTGGGCTGGTGGCCTGCAGGGCCGTGTCACCCGTCGGTGGGAGCCGTGGGCGCCTCCCACCAGGAAAGAGGGGTTCTGCACCGTAGAAAGGTGGTTCCAAGCACACACGCAGAGGGGGAACAGAAAAACTGCCTACAAGACAGGGGGGAGCCCTGAGCCGCAGCAGGGGGGAGGGGGGCTGAGGAAGAGGCTGGGGGCTGCAGGGATGGAGGCAGGGGAGTCGCCCCTTGGGGTCCAGCATCTGTCAAGGAGCCTCCCTGGCAGCGTGTTGGGGAGAGGCCCTCTGGGGTGACAACTCCCGCCTTGCCCCTAAGGTGGGAAATGAACAGCCCCTCGCTTGCAGGGCCCCTGCACCCCCTGCCTGCAGCCCACATCTGTCCACTAGGGGCCTGCTGCTCAATGGGGCGCAGGCTCCCATTCCCATGGCTGCCCCTGAGCCAGAGGTGGGGGGCAGGCCTGATGGCCGACGGGTGCCGTGCTGACCCACTACACAGATGAGGGCAAGCCCAAGGTCACAAGGCTGGCCTGGCTGGCTGGAGAGGTAAGTCCCAGGCTCTTGGGGGCCAGCCACCCCGTGAGAACGGTAGACTGGGACAGAGAGGACTGAGAGAGTCCCGGCCCCTGACACGGGGGGAGGGGGCGGGCAGGCACCAACGGAAAGAGGGGACAGTGAGGGTGGGCCACCTCCCTGTGGAGGAGCCAGCCGAGGACTGGCCCAGGACCCCATGGAGCACAGTGGGGCAAGGCCCAAAAGGCCAGGGGCTTCCTAAGACCCAAAGCAGAGGAGGAAGTGGGGGAAGCCCGCCAGGGCCGACTTCACACACACACACACACCCGCCCCTGGCCTGCCCTGCCCAGGGCTCCTTACCTCTCCCCACCCCTTGCAAAGCACCTCCTTGCTGGGCTGGGGCAACAGGAGGTGGTAAAAGTGGGGGTGCAGGACGAGTGTGCAGGGGGGAGGCCGCCGGCTGCAGGGAGCTCCCGCGCATCCTGCTGGGGGAAGGCCCCAGGTACACCCCAGAGGCTCCGGGGCTCCGGGGGAGGAATGCGGCCCCCAGCACGGCGCTCCCCACCTCTGCACACCCCCACAGCCCGGAAGCTCGCCCCGGGAGGGCAGCCAGCACCTCCCAGGGCCACGCGCCCCGGCTCAGGGCAGTGCGGGCTCCAGCCGGCCGGGCCCCAGGCGCGCAGGCCCACCAGGCCCACAGGATGCTCCCGGGCCGCGCAGCGACGCGCACGGCGCCCGCGCCAGGCCGGGCCGGGCCCCCAACAGGTGGGCAGAGCCCCCTGGGCCCCCCGGGCCCGCTCGGCCGCCGCCACCCGCTGGCCCCCGTCGGGGCCCGGCCCGGGGCCATTTCGGGTCGCCGGCCGGGGCGAGCAGGGCCGGGGCCGAGGTGCGGGGCTGGGGACGGCGGGGAGGGCGGGGGTGCGGCGGGCGGAAGGAGGGTCGGCCTGGGGCGGCCCGCGGTGGGGGAGGGGCGCAGGGGTGGAGGGAGGGGACCCGAAGTGGGCCGCGGGGGGGCCGTGCGGCCGGCGCGGCGGGCGGAGCGGGTGGGGGAGGGGACGGAGGAC
>PISX010020038.1:0-36768 GCA_004024625.1 Mellivora capensis
GTTTTTCAGAGTCCATAGTCTCTCATGGTTCATCTCCCCCCCAATTTCCCTCAACTCCCTTCTCCTCTCCATCTCCCCATGTCCTCCGTGTTATTTGTTATGCTCTGCAAATAATGAAACCATATGATAATTGACTCTCTCTGCTTGACTTATTTTACTCAACATAATCTCTTCCAGTCCCGTCCATGTTGCTACAAAAGTTGGGTATTCATCCTTTCTGATGGAGGCATAATATTCCAAAGATATGGATGTGGTGAAAAGATGTGGTGAAAAGAAGGGCCATCTGTACCCCAATGTTTATAGCAGCCATGGCCACAGTCACCAAACTGTGGAAAGAACCAAGATGCCCTTCAACAGACGAATGGATAAGGAAGATGTGGTCCATAGTCTAGTGGATCTTAATTGAACTCTAAATCATAAGCAAATTCTAAGTGGAAAACATAAAAAAAAAAACCCTAGTATTTGATTAAATCAGAGCATGCTCTAATAATGTATTACTGAGACCTAGTAAGATATTTAAATTATATTTTTCTCATCATGAACTTAGACCTCACATTCTAAAGGGGAAAAAAAGTGTATGTTGCAGGACATGAAATTGAGAAAAAAATCCCAGGACTATTTGACAACCTTTCCCAACATTTAACAGTAAGTAATTCATGGCAGGATGATATTTATCTCATGACAACTCTTTATAAAAAATGTAAGTGTAAAATCATTTGATCTTTTAACCTATAAAAATATGTTGCATAATTAGCTGTGACTAATTAGAAAAATTAAGGACAAATGCATCACTGAAAATTTAACCTACTTTCAGATATTTACAATCTATCATAATAGAAATATTCAAACAAAAAGATAAGAATCATCTCTTCAAACTCAAAATGATACTTCAGGTCAATATGGAATCCCATTATGAAGAATAAAAATATATACTCTTTATTTAAAAATAAAACAAAGAAAAACAATTTTAATATTTCTATTGCTTGAAATTTACTTCTAGTCATTTTTGAACCTTCTTTATTTCCAGAACTGAAAATTCTAAATGATCTGTAAAAACAGTTTAACTTATAAAATTTGTGTAGACTTCATTCTATGTCCAAAAGCATACACGGATAAAATTTTCTTTTTAAAAATTCTCATTATTTATTATAACAATAATTTCACCTAAATGATGCTGAAGTGTTCCCCCATTTTATCTATGACTTTAGGCTCAGTGTGTCAATCACTCTTAAAGTCAAGAGAATATAGTAGAAATACATTAAGAAATAATTATGAGCTAATTCTTAAATCTATAAATGACAGTAACATCTTAGAAGAACTCTGAGTAGCCCAAAATAATATTTTAAACATTTTAATACCTTATAAATCCTTTTATATACCTTATAAATGTTTTTAAAAATACTATAAATTTCTTAACAACCTAGATGTTACAGAGTAAAAATAACAAAATTGGATTAATGGGAGTAATTCCACATTGTTTGTCAAATTCAATTTTGAATTGATTTTTTTTTTATTGTTCACATACCATAATTTGTTTTGAAAGGTATATTTTTTTAACTCTTTCAACCATTCCAAACACCAAATTTCTGGTTCTTGAGTAAGCATGTTCATTTCAAAGGACATGTTATATGTAATAGAGAATACAATAAGAGGAATCAATTATTGATATTAAACAATGTTTAAACTGAATATATTTTATTTATTTTTAAAAGATTTATTTATTTATTTGAGAGACAGAGTATGTGTTTGTGTGTGTGAGAGAGAGAAATCATGAGTAGTAGGGAGGGGTAGAGGGAGAAGCACACTTCCCGCTGAGCAGAAAGCCTAATGTAGGACTCTATCCCAGGACCCTGAGATCATGACCTGAGCCAAAGGCAGATACTTAACCAACTAAGCCAACCCAGGCACCCTAAATATATATTAAATATATAATATATATAACATATATATATATTATATATAATATATTAAAATATATTTTAATAGAATGAAATATAAAATATTCCAAACAAATGTATAACATTTCAAATTACACAAATAATGATTTATATAAAACAGGCACACACAAGAACAATTTTACCACATGAAAGCCTTGCCAGTTGATATTTTAATTAGTTTAATGAAGTTTTCTTTTATTTTTTTAAGGTTTTAATTGTTTATTTGACACAGAGAGAGAGAGCACAAGCAGGGGCAGCAGTAAGCAGAAGGAGAGGGAGAAGCAGGCTCCCTAGCAAGCAGGGAGCCTGATGTGGGGTTCAATCCCATGATCCTGGAATCATGACCTGAGCTGAAGACAGCTGCTTAACTGACTGAGTCACCCAGCTGCCCCTGAAACTTTAATTTTAATTATCCTAGTGAAGATTTTTCTACTGGTATAAAGTTTTGGAACAACTCATTCAAATCTAATGTTATGTTTATTTTTTATACAGTCTGCATTATGACTTTGTATTTTCTTTATGCCTAGCATTATGCATATAACCCATCAGTATTCTTAGCATTCCATACAATAACCTAGAATTCTGTATATCTAAAGAAACCCTATCAAAAGTAGTATGTGCAGATAAATATTCATTTATTAATTTTGAAATTTTCAGTAATTGTATATTTATTCTATTATTTATTAGACAATGAGAAAATTACCAATATTTGATTAAATACCATTATGTCCATGACCCAAATATTTCATTATTGGCAAGTTTGGATTCTGACTGTACTACTTATTATATGTGATATCATACTCTTTACAGGCTAAAGAGTTCAAGGGTCATTGAACTGAAAGTCATGAAATTTCTACAACTAGTCAAGGTAGAATACTGACATTTAACACACTGAACTGCAGAAAGCACAAAGCAGTAATACCTGAGAAAAGGGCAGTAAACAAGTTGAGTTCTACAATTGCCTCAACTTGCTATCTGGAGAGAATTTGTAGAGGACAGGGCAGGGAGGGCAAAAGTAGATGGATTCTGCAGTCTTCATGAATTGAAGAGAGAAGAAGGAAGGAAAAAAAAGGAAGATGGAAAAAAGAAGAAGAAAGGGAGAAGAATGGCCAAGTAGCTAGAATCCTTAGGACAGATGACTGGAGAGAAGAGCACTGCACAGATGGGGAGAGGTGCAGATAGATAATTCTATAAATTTATATAAAAGGGACCACTGACATCTTCAGTAAGAACTAATCAGCCTCAACACGTAAGGAAACTACAAGTGCTGGAAGAAGAACCACCAGAAAAGGATAAAGAGAAGCCCCAGTGTTCTAACTAGCAATTGTGGAAAAGTCTCATAATATATGAAATATTGAATAGAATATTCAAAAAGGTATTATCTCCATCTATGAAAAATTAGCCCTAAATTCTGCTCTGTTGTTGCCAGATAGATAGATAATGGATAGATAGATAGATAGATAGATAGAGCAAGCTGGTTTGAAAAATATCACACTGTCACAATTAATTTAACTGCATTCTAGTAAAAACCACAGACATATTTAAGGTATTGCAAAAGTATCTCAAAGCCACTAAAGTAAATAACATTTGGAAACTAACCAAAATTAATAGGCACTTAAAGAAGCAGAAAAATATGACCTATATGAAAAATATCAATCATCAGTAAGATAACTAGACACAGATGATTTTTCAAATTAAAAATTACCCTGTTTAAATAGTTTTTAAAATATTAAAAACAATAGTATTAGTGGTATAACTATACCCCATGCTCTACTTAAAAAAATAATAAAATGTCTTATTTTTCATATTGTAATCTAGATATCATTCAGTGCCCCTATGTCCTTTGGGGGAACTTCATTCCCTACTTTTCCAAGTCCTATAGAATTCTACATTGGAGGAATAAATATTGTTAAAATGTGTTACCCAGGGTGATCTACACATTCAGTGCAAACCCTATCAATATACCACTGAGGGGCACCTGGTGACTCAGTCATTAAATGTCTGCCTTAGGCTCAGGTCATGATCCCAGGGTCCTGGGATCGAGCCCCACATCAGGCTCCCTGTTCCACCGGAAGCCTGCTTCTCCCTCTGCCACTCCCCCTGCTTATATTCCCTCTCTCACTGTGCCTCTCTCTCTGTCAAATAAATAGATAAAATCCTTAAAAAATACCAATGACATTTTTCATAGAGCTAGAAAAAATAATCCTAAAATTTGTATGGAACCAGGAAAGACCCTGAATAGCCAAAAAAAAAAAAAAAAGGGTTGAAAAAGAAAACCAAAGCTGTGGATCACAATGCCAGACTTTAAGCTATCTTACAAAGCTGTGATCATCAAGACAACATGGTATGGGCACAAAAACAGACACATGGGTCAATAGAACAGAATAGAGAACCCAGAAATAGCCTCTCAACTCTATGGTCACCTAATCTTCAGCAAAGAAGAAAAGAATATCTAATGGGAAAAAGACAATCTCTTTAACAAATGGTGCTGGGAAAATTGGACATATAGAAGAATGACACTGGACCATTTTCTTACACCATACACAAAGATAAACTCAAAATGGATGAAAGACCTAAATGTGAGACAAGACTCTGTCAAAACCCGAGAGGAGAACAAAGGCAGCAACCTCTTGAACCTCAGCAGCAGCAATCTGTTGCTAGATGTGTCTCCAAAGGCAAGGAAACAAAAGCAAAAATGAACTATTGGGGCACCATCAAGACAAAAAGCCTTTGCACAGCAAAGGAAACAGTCAAGAAAACTAAAAGGCAACCTATGGGATTGGAGGAGATATTTGCAAATGGACATATCAGATAAAGGGCTAATACCTAAATCTATAAAGAACTTAACAAACTCAAGACCCAAAAACAAGTACTCCAGTTAAGAAATAGAAGAATGAACAGACATCTCTCCAAAGAAGACATAAAAATGGCCAACAGACACATGAGAAAATGCTCCACATCCCTTTGCATCAGGGAAATACAAATCAAAACCACAATGAGTACCGCCTCACACCAGTCAAAATGGCTACAATTAACAAATCAGGAAAGAACAAATGTTGGAGAAGAAGTAGACAAAGGGGAAATGTCCCACACTGTTGGTGGGAATGCAAGCTTTATAGCCACTCTGACAAACAGTATGGAGGTTCCTCAAGAAGTTAAAAATAGAGCTACCCTATGACTGAGCAATTGCATTTCTAGGTATTTACCCCAAAGATACAAATGTATTGATCCAAAGGGGCACCTGAAGCCCAATATTTATAGCAGAAATGTCCATAGCCAAACTGCGGAAAGAGTTGAAATGTCCGTCTACAGATGCATGGATAAAAAAGATGTGGTATATATACAATGAAATATTACTCAGCCATCAGAAAGGATGAATACTTATTACCTAAATCAACATGGATGGAACTGGATGGTATTATGCTGAGTGAAGTAAGCCAATCAGAGAAAGACAAATATCATATGATTTCACTCATATGTGGAATATAAAAAACAGTGCAGAGAATCATAGGGGAAGGGAGGGAAAACTGAATGGGAAGTCATAAGAGAGGGAGAAAACCCATGACAGACTCTATTTTTTTTCCAGTGTTCCAAGATTCATTGTTTATGCACCATACCCAGTGCTCCATGCAATACGTGCCCTCTTTAATACCAACCACCAGGCTCACCCATTGACCCACTCCCTTCCCCTCCAAAACTCTCAGTTTGTTTCTCAGAGTACAGTCTCTCATGGTTCATCTCCCCCCTCCAATTTCCCCAAATTCACTTTTCCTTTCCTTCTCCTAATGTCATCCATGTTATTTCTTATGCTCCACAAGTAAGTGAAACCATATGATAATTGACTTTCTCTGCTTGACTTATTTCACTCAGTATAATCTCCTCTGGTCCCATCCATGTTGATACAAAAGTTGGGTATTCATCCTTTCTGATGGCTTCATAATATTCTATTGTATATATGGACCATATATTCTTTATCCATTCATCTGTTGAAGGGCATCTTGGCTGTTTCCACAGTTTGGCAAAGGTGCTGGGAAAATTGGACAACTATGTATAGAAGAATGGAACTTGACCATTATTTTACTCCATACACAAAGATAATCTCGAAATGGATGAAAGACCTCAATGTGAGGCAGGAATCTATCAAAATCCTAGAGGAGAACATAGGTAGTAACCTCTTTGACATCAGCCACAGCAATTTCTTTCAAGACATGTCCCCAAAGGCAAAGGAAACAAAAGCAAAAATGAACTTTTGAGACTTCATCAAGATCAAAAGCTTCTGCACAGTAAAGGAAACAGTCAACAAATCAAGAAGGCAACCCACAGAATGGGAGAAGATATTCGCAAATGACACTACAGACGAAGGGCTGATATGCAAGATCTATAAAGAACACCTCAAACTCAACACACACAAAACAGATAATCACGTCAAAAAATGGGCAGAAGATGTGAACAGAAACTTCCCCAAAGAAGACATACAAATGGCTAACAGACTCATGAAAAAATGTTCATCACCATTAGCCATCAGGGAAATTCAAATCAAAACCACATTGAGATACCACTTCACACCAGTTAGAATGGCCAAAATTAACAGGACAGGAAATAAGTATTGGAGATGATGTGGAGAAAGGGAAACCCTCTTACACTGTTGGTGGGAATGCAAGTTGGTATAGTCACTTCGAAAACAGTGTAGAGATTCCTCAAATGAAAATTAGAGCTACTCTATGACTCTGCAATTGCACTACTGGGTATTTACTCCAAAGATACAGATGTAGTGAAAAGAAGGGCCATCTGTACCCCAATATTCATGACAGATTCTTAAGTATAGGAAACAAACTGATGGGAGGTGGGTGGAGGATGGGGTAACTGGGTGATGGGCATTAAGGAAAGCACCTGATGTGATGAACAATGGGTGTTATATGCAACTGAAGAATTACTGAACTCTACATCTGAAACTAATGATGTCCTATATGCTGGCTAATTGAATTTAAATTAGAAGAAAAAAAAGAATTCTAGGGGTGTCTGGGTGGCTCACTTGGCTGAGTGTCTGCCTTCAGCTCAGGTCATGATCCCAGAGTACTGGGATCAAGTCCCGAGTTGGACTCCCTGCTCAGTGGTGAGCCTGCTTCTCCCTCTTCTTCTGCCTCTACCCCTGCTTGTGACCCTTGCTGTGGCAAATAAATAAATAAATAAATAAGAATTCTAACGTTACTCTCCCTTAGATTTTGTCAAGTAACTAGAGGATGACTTTCCTTTATCTTTCTCTTCCTCCTTGTTTGACTACGCTTTTTCAATAAGTGGGTCAAGTGTTCAAAATTCATCCCCTGACTGGCTAACAGATGCCATTCTTAACCCAAGAAATTTAGAAATTTCAGCAAAGATTTCTGAAGATCTATACAGTAAGAAAAGGGAGCGGTAGGAGACATTTTGGTTTCCTGACATCTGCAAAGTTCCATTTCTGTTTTTGTCCACCTACTACCCTCTTTAATCCACCCCTTCCAGATTGATCTTGGTAGTCCCAAATTCTGTTTTATGTCATAATCATGTAAATATGCTTTTTCCATAAATTTATAAAACAGAATTTTTTTTCCCTTTTTACCTGGCTCAGAATACCTGTCCTGGGGAAGAAGACCACAGGCTGCCTTTTATTTTATTGTTTTTATTTAAATTCTTGTTAGTTAAGATACAGTGTAAAATTAGTTTCAGGTGTACAATATAGAGATTCCACATTTCTGTACAATACCCAATGCTCATCACAAGTGTACTTATTAATCCCCATCACCTATTTAACCCATCCCCCACCCACACACCTCCCCTCTGTTAACCATCAGTTAGTTCTTTATACCTAGAGTCTATTTCTTGGTTTGTCGTTCTTTCCTTTTTTTTCCCCCCTCTTCCTTTTGCTCATTTTTTTGTTTCTTAAAGTCCACATATGAGTGAAATCATATAGTATTGGTCTTTCTCTGACTCAGCATAATACTCTCTAGCTCCAGCCATGTCTTTGCAAATGGCAAGATTTCATTCTTTATGGCTGAGTTATATTCTGGACTTAAACTGGACTTAAACACCACTTCTTTATCCATTCATCGACTAGTGGGCACTTGAGCAGTTCCCATAATTTGGCTATTATAACGCTATTACAAACATCGAGGTGCATGTATCCATTTGAATTAGTATTTTTGTATTCTTTCAGTAAGTATCTAGTAGTGCAATTGCTGGATTATAGGTTGGTGTTATTCTTAAATTTTTGAGGAAACTCCATTCTATTTTCCAGAGTGGCTGCACCACTTTATGTTCCCACCAGTAGTGTAAGAGGGTTCCCCTTTTTCCACATCCTTGCCAACACCTGTTTTTTCTTGTGTTGTTGATTTTAGCTATTATGAAAGGTCAGTATCTCTCTGTAGCTTTGATTTGTATTTCCCTGATGATCAGTGATGTTGAGCATCTTTTTATGCATCTGCTATCTATCCATTTAAGTCTTCTTTGGAAAAATGTCTATTCATCTGTTATGCTCATGTTTTACTGGATTTTTTGGGGGGATGTTGAATTTTATAAGTTTTTTTTACATTTTTTTAAAATTAACCCTTTATCAGATATGTGATTTGCAAATATCTTCTCCTATTCCAAAGGTTGACTTTTAATTTTGTTGATTGTTTCCTCTGCTGTGCAGAAGCTTTTTATCTTGATGATGTCCCAACAGTTTATTTTTGCTTTTATTTCCTTTTCCTCAGGAGACATATCTAGAAAGAAGTTGCTATGGCTGATGGCAAAAAGATTACACCTGTATTCTCCTCTAGGATTTTTATGGTTTCATATCTCACATTTAGGTCTTTAACTCACTTTAAATTTATTTTTGTGTATGGTGTAAGCAAGTGGTCCAGTTTCATTCTTTTGCATGTTCCTGTCTGATTTTCCCAACATCATTTGTTGAAGAGACCATTTTTCCACTCATTGGATTTTTTTTTAAGATTTTATTTCTTTGACAGAGAGAGATCACAAGTAGGCAGAGAGGCAGGCAAAGAGAGTGGGGGGAAGCAGGCTCCCTGCCGAGCAGAAAGCCCAATGCAGGGCTCAATCCCAGGACCCTGAGATCATGACCTGAGCTGAAGGCAGAGGTTTAACCTACTGAGCCACCCAGGTGCCCCTCCCATTGGATATTCTTTCCTGCTTGATGAAGATTAATAGACCATATGGTTGAAGTTCATTTCTGGGTTTTCTATTCTGTTCTATTTCTCTGCCTGTTTTTGTGCCAGCTGTTTTGATCATGACAGCTTTGTAGTATAACTTGAAGTCTGAAATTATGATGCCTCCAGGTTGGCTATTCTTCTTCAAGGTTGTTTTAGCTATTCAGAGTCTTTTGTGGTTCCGTGCAAATTTTAGGATTGTTGGTTCTAGTTCTTTTAAAAATGCTATTGGTATTTTGGTAGGGATTACATTAAGTGTGCAGATTATTTTGGGCAGTATAAACATTTTAACGATATTTGCTCTTCCAATCCATGATCATGGAATATCTTTCCATTTCTTTGTATTGTCCTCAATTTCTTTCATCATTGATTTATAGTAAAACAAGATAGTTGCAGTATAGACACAACTATTTGTTTATCTTATGTTCTCATGGCAATAATATATATGTACCTTACAAAACCTTAAGAAATACATACAAATACAGAGAGAAAAAAAAATCACTATCTCAGTCTAGTTTTAAGATTTTTTCTATTTAGATGATTTTATATAAATATCCCACTATATGAATATTTACTCTGATTTTGCATCTAAACTTTATGAATGTTCTCTTTTTAAAAATATTTTATTTATTTATTTGACAGATAGAGGTCACAAGTATGCAGAAAGGCAGGCAGAAAGAGAGAGGAGGAAGCAGGCTCCCTGCTGAGCAGAAAGCCCGATGCAGGGCTAGATCCCAGGTCCTGGGATCACGACCTGAGCCTAAGGCAGAGGCTTTAACCCACTGAGCCACCCAGGTACCCCTTAGGAATGATCTCTTATTATTAAATGCATTTGGGGAGACTATATGGGCTCCAGAATATTTCACATGTACTTTGGAACAAAATCTTAAATCATATATATATTTGGAATCATATCTCAGGAGCTATGTGCACAATTATTAAGCTATTTTTCACATGTAAATTTTAGAATTATCTTCCAAGGAAAACTATCCTTATATAATAATCAGAACAACTGCAGTTGGTGAGAAGTCAGGCATCATGCTCATTCTCTTATTATATAATATTAATAAAACTGTTGTATGTGGTATATATTATATTCATTTAATACATGATAGTCCTGAAGCTCATAGTTATTAAGCAAAATGACCAAGACAGAATCAATTTCTAACCTGTCTTCCTGACATTAAACCCCACAATAATGTGTTCAAATTTTTCCCCAACATGGTATGTTGATGTGTATGTGTGCATTGTGTTAATTTTGTTTACATTTTAGGGACATTAAATTTATCTAACCAGTTATATAAACTTCTAGGATGGTTCTTATTTATTTGTATGTTGCAATTTAGACAGAATTATTATCAGATTAATCTTTTTCATGGATCATCATCAGCAGTCTTAATGAAGTTTTATCTAAGCCTAATGATGTTATAGATATTAGCTATCATTGGTGAAATGAGTGCCTTGCTTAATTAGTATACTAAGTGTGAGAAATATGTTTCACTGGCAAAACTTAGGTTTTCAAAAGCAGGGAACTGATTAGAAATATGGCAGAGATACACTCTTATTGCACATGAAAAAATGGGCTTAGTTCAGTAGGTGACAACTGTTTTGTTAATTTATGGTATACTGCTTCAATGTTGGAAGTTATTAATGGGGTAAAAAAAATCTAATGAATTTGTTTAGTTTATTTTGATGTGCTATTTTTCATACAAATTTCTGGAAAGAAACTACATATCAATTCTCTAAGTTTTCAGAAATTTATTCCACAATAGAATAACTTTTTTCACATTCATAATTTGTGTAGCTAATTTTATATTTCTTATTTTAAGGTTATCATTTGAATGCCCTCCAAAAGACTGAACACATCTCCATACAATGATTCTTAAGTTCTCTTAGGGCTATAGTAATGACTTCAGAGCTAAACATAGTTCCTTGAGTTGTATATCATAAATGTTCTATAGTTACTAAGTACTTTTCTGTTGGGTTACATACCACATTGAGGTCTCAAAACTCTACTTCTTCTTAAACCTAAGTATCTTATGTAATTTCTAATAATTAATTTTTATCTATTTAGAACTGCAAAGATTAGGTACATTTTCTTATATTATACATTTCACTTTTCTACTTGAATGTTCTAGCATATTACCTTATCCTTTGAATAAATTTCTTTTTGATTTGCTTTTGTGTAATTTTACTCAGGAAATACCTTTAACTCTTTCTCTTTTTAAATATTTGTCTTGTGTTAAGCTCCTGTTATTCATAAGTAAGAATCATTTTTCATATCTAAAACTATTCTCCCATTTCAATCACTCTTGTGTTTTTCCCTTAATTAGGAGAAAACTTCAGAAGTTTATTCTAGACATCATTAAATATTTTCTATTATGTTTATTGAACACTTTTCTATATCTAATGATAATTTTAATTGGTCATTTTCTAGTCCTTGCTCTAATTAAGGCATACATTTTCAAGTCATAGAGAAAAAATTCAAATGTATCCCTTAGAAAATAGGCAAAAGATATATGAAAACACAGATCCCAGAATAGAATTAGAAATGAATAAACTACCATCAGTGAAAATGTCTAATAACATTGATAATGAAAGAAATGAAAATTAAAGTCAAAGATGTATGTCATTTTCTACCTATCACATTGGCAAACATGTAACAGACAACATTTATTTCTACAAGAGATCTGAATAAAATGTTTGTGCTTACATATGGTGTTATGAATGTGAATCATTACACAATTTCAGAAGTCAATTTGATAACATCTATTATAATGTAAAAATTCTATCATAAAAGCAATCCCATATTGATACAATCATGAGTACCTACATTTGCATGTGTGAGAATACTATATCATAGCATTTTCATAAAAAAGTTAATCAAGTGAATAATTGTTAATAAAAATTATAAAAAACAAGAGAACATGTAAACTGTAACATATTTTACAGTCACTAAGAATGACTGATTAGAGGATTATATTCATTGAGATGGTGAAATTTCCATGAAATTAATCAACTAAGAATTGCAAACTAAAAAGAAGTAGACAGAGATTCAATACTTTAGAGGAATTTAGATGACATTTTTTTGAGTATTAATAGTTGAAGATAGCTGCTCCAAGATTTGACTTTTACAAATTTATGTTTTAGTCTGCATTCTAGGGTGAGACAAAGACCAGAAAATGTAACATTTTCAGATAATTTTTATAGGGGGTGGCGAAAGAAAGAAAGAAAGAAAGAAAGAAACAAATATGATCAGCATGTCATACAAGTATTAGTAAGAAAGAACAGGTCAAGATGATACTTTGCTTAACTACTGTCTGTTATAACATGATAAGCAGTAACAGAAAGGTCTACTGCCCTTCACCTAGAATTAATGTAAACAGAGTAAAGTGAGTTTCTTCTTTGCTATTGGTCTTTCGACCCCTTAAAGTTTTCTAACAGATATAAAATTCAATGTGAGCAGAGAGGGTTTAAAAGTCTCTTTAAACTTCTGACAAATTAACAGAGAAATGGTAGTTAATGTTTGTCATATTTTACCAGAAGTTCTGTTTCAGATATAAAATATCTATAAGAGGTAAATATTCCATTTTTTAATACTATGTATTGGATATTAGTTAAAACTATGGATTGGATAAAGACTAGTTAAAACTAGAAGAATTCTACTTTTCATCATTCACATGAATGAAATAGAAATGTTAAAGATAAGTAACACACAAATCCAAAAATTAAAAAAAAAAAAAAACAAAAAAGAGGAAAAAAAAGAAAAGACAGGGTGTTTTTTTTTCTCCAGCGAAGTGGTAAATAAAAATTTGGAATGAGATCATTTTTACTTTTTTAGGCTGAAAGTTTATTTATTTTTTATTCATAAGACACACTATTGCCAAAGTTGAGGTAAAAGTCAGTACATTTCTGGAGGAAATATATTTAGATGTTAATTTCATTAACCATCAGTTTCATTGCTAGGCACTTAGCCTAAGGCAATAATCAAAGACATAACCCAAGATTTACAACAAGGACGTTGATAACTTTATAATTAATTTATAATAAAAAAGACAACAAACATATGGCAATTTGATATGATTAATCCATAGAAATGTTAAAAAATCATTTCAAAAAATAATGTCATGGATTTATAAGGTAAATGACTTACAAGGAAATGCTAAAATCAGAGAAGTTATCTTATTTATACTAATGTATATATGCATAGAATCTGACTGAAAAAGATGTATAGAAGCTATGGTCATATTAAAGTGAAGGCAATTTCATTCTCTTGTTTTTAATATTTTCCAGAGAATACATATTACTTTTGAAATTATGAAAATGTCATTGGTAAAAATGAAAATTCAGATTTGGCATCTCAGTTCAAAATTCCCAACATCAAAAGGCTATCTTCTGTGATTTTTTTTTCCTGTGATGTCCCCTTACTGATGTTTAAAGTAGCTGTGACTAGCATTTCCCTACCTTTGATAAGCTTTTCCTTTTAGACTAGTTGAGGTACAGTGAATAATTTCTTTCAGCTTATCTCACATTAAAGTGTGAGATTTTCCTTGTGGGATTTAAAAAGCCACAAAACTTTATAAACATAAGAATTACTTCCACATTAAAGAACTAAACACAGCAGGATAGTACTGCAGGCCCAGGGAATGACTTAGTCATTGAATTGAAATGGAATACTCCCCCCAGGTGATTTAGAAAATGTCATAATCTTTTCAATATGATGAACTGAACAGGCTTAGGGAGATCAAGGTAAAAGCCAGTTTGGAGGCTAAAAGGTGCAATCATCACAATTTGAACTTTTAATCTGAAAGACCTTCAATTTCCTCTCCCATTGGTGTCCACAGGATAGCTTAACTACAGGATTCACCTAATTCCAGCTCAACTATTTCAAGGTACCTTGAAAGCATCTATAAAGCACACGGGATCATTCAAGAAGCTAAGAGATTTGGGCATTCAAAGTCTCCCAATGATAGCATCACAGATTGTAACTTTTAAGTATCTTCTTGCATCAAATAGAAGGATAGGCTCCTTAAGATTATTGCCAATGAAGACATAAATGTCAAAATCTGTGAGACACTTATAGGACTGCTATAATTGATGAGATGTGGGTAAGGCCGAGTAGACAGATGCATGAAATTTGTGATCTTTTGGATGACAGTGTGCAACTGCTATAATTGACCCAGAATCCTTTAATTGGAACCATAAACTTAGCAAGTCAAATGAAATAGTAAGAAATAGCAGCCTTTCACGGGACATAGATTAAGGATCAATGTGCAAGTCTTAGAAAAATGCAATAAGCTGCAGTGACTGACAGGGATGTCCCACTTCAAAGAATGCGTAAAAGAGCTCCCTCTGATGCACAGAACCTACGGACAAAAACATAAAGGGATTTCACCCAATTGTCAGGAAAATGGAGTGTAGGGCACATTGTTACACTTGGGAAGACTAGCAAAGCACATCTGTCTGGCTAAGATAAAGTTCTGTGCTTCTAAATTATGAGACTGTGCCAATGACAGGTGGAATATGGAAAAAATGCCTTTCAGACAAAAGGAAAATGTGGATTATAGGATTATATTAAATACCTGTCCCAAATAAAATGCCAGGGTTTATTAGGTATCACTCTAAAAGTTCCTATGGAAATTAATTTGAATTCCTAGGTATTCCAGCAAATACAGAAAAATAGGACAAGGACTCTGTGTAATTGTATCCAGGAACACATACACTATTAATTCTAGTAATGAATCCATAAAAATAAGACATAATATTAAAATTTCACTACACTGACCCTGAACAAAAATGGATTTAGAAACACCAATCCCCCATGCAGTTGAAATTCTTCATGTACCATTTGACTCCCCACAATTGAACTACTAATAGCCTATTGTTGACTGGAAGCTTTACCAATAACAAACAATTAATATATATGTATTATATATTGAATCCTTATAATAAAGTAAGCTAGAGAAAACGTGAAGAAAATCATAATGGAACATATGTTTATAGTATCTGATTTATTTAAAAATCTACTTATGAATGGATCCACGTAGTTCAAACCTGTGTTGCTTAAAAGCCAACTGTACTTTTTATAAACTTTTTCGATATTTTAAAAGTATTCATTTGTTTAATTCTCACATTAAACCTATGAGTGTCATTGATTTTTCATTTTATAAATCAATAACACAAGCAAAGCAATATTATATTAAGTAATCTTTCTGATTTCATAAGTTAGTAAGTGGGAGTTGGGAATTCAACCCAGGTGGTATGATTTCACTGCCCACAAGCTTAATCAATACTCTAGAGTCCCTACCTTGAGGAAACATATTAAAGCTTATCTTCAATTTTCCATAATCAGTATCCAGCATCATTATATCTTGGCTATGAGCACAAAAACTGAATTCTTGGCAACTTTTTGGACTCCAGATTTCAGACTGTCTGTTACATGTAGATGTTATTACATTTGATAGGATCCAATCACTATATTACTTACATGGTATTTTTATATACAGGGTAGTACATACACATGTACACACTGACCTTATTCTTTCTCTATGCTGTTCTTTCCTCTAACTCAGTGGTTCTCAGAAGACTTAGAGTGCATAAGAAATATCCAGGAACCTTTATTAAAAACACAGATGAAAAAAAAAAGAAAACAGATGGTTCAGTCTTATTCCATTCAAACCAGTTTCAGTAGGCATGGAGTGGATCCAACAATTTGTTATTTCCAAAAAGTTTCCAGATAATGGCAATGCTGCTGGTCTGGAAATCACACTGACCAGTGCTCCAGTGGAAAACTCATAAAGGTTTCTCTTTCTCCAAGCACATTAATGACTTTTCCATTAGTTCTGATTTGCCATGGCTTTGAACTTCCAATATCTAGAATTTCCCCCTTTCAATTTTGAAAAAGTCACTGAAACCAGGCCCACGGATCATTCCTCAAACAATGGTATTCCTGTTTGTATTTATTTTTGTCCTAATCCAAGCAATGCACAAAGCAATTAGTGTCTGACATGGCTTCATGTAACTTTTAAGTGAGTTCATGATCTCTCTAACTCATGGGGTTACCAAAGTTGTTCTTATGTTTTGGTGCAAAGTTCACTGATTAACCATTATCTTCTGGATGCTTGTTCTAATCCTTTCCAATATTTTATGATCTTGGAATATTTTCCTTTATTTATTATTTATTTTTACCATTTTTGGTCTTTATCTTTGTTTCTCATCCACTACTGGAAATGAATAAACCACAAACAGCCACCAATAGTTAAAAAAAATGAGAGAGTATGATCCACAGACTATCATAATCCTAAGCATAAAATATACAATCATAATCCTACATACAAAGAGATAATATGTATTTGCTGACTTTTTAATTTAATTAAATTTTATTGGAAGAAAAAAAAATGAAAGCTTGAAAACAGACTTAAGGAGTTAGTATAAGCAAAGGATGACCTAAACTAGTTTCTACAAGGCCTCTGAACCCATTTTCCAGGGAAGTACACATTTGCCAATCCAGAAGTCATAATATTAGGGTTAATTGACACTACATACTTGCAAATTCAACAGTGGAGAGAAACAAGGGAGTATACGAGTTAAATTTTAACAAGAACAACAAAGTGTTCTTCAAAAATTAGAGTTATAAGGGTGCCTGGGTGGCTCAGTTCTTAAGCATCTGCCTTAGGCTCAGGTCATGATCCCAGTGTCCTGGCTGGGATCGAGCCCCACACTGGGATCCCTCCCTGTTCGGCGACAACCTCTTCCACTCTCCCTGCTTGTATTCCCTCTCTCACTGTCTCTCTCTCTCTCTTTTCTGTCATATAAATAAATAAAATATTTTTAAAAAAAAATTAGTTATAAAAGAGAACAGAGCCAGATGAAGAAAGAGGTCCTATACTTGCTAAAATGCTAAACTACTTCCTTCCAGTGGCCCGAGGCTGCTAAAGCCACAGAGTTGTTTTGGCCTGGTGTGTACAAACAAATCCAATTTAAACAACAAATAACTAAATTGGAAAACAAGGTAAATTATTAAGAGATATAAGATTAATGTCATTAAAATATAAAGTGTACTTGAATATCATAGGAAAAAAATAATAGAAAAAAGTTTTGGATACTAAAATGATAATTCCCTAAGAAAGAAATGCAAATGTCCCAAACACCTAGTAATTATGACTATGACATTTTACGAAAGAGAAAGAGAGAGAGAATGAAGAGCAAAAATAGGCATTTTCATCTTTCCAGGACTTGGAAATAATGCTAGATCATTATTTCAGACGTGCTATCATCCATCAAGTCCTAGAAGAGACTGTATTCTTTTTTTTTTTTTTTAAGATTTTGTTTATTTATTTGTCAGAGAGAGAGAGAGCGAGAGCAAGCACAGGCAGGCAGAGGCAGAGGGAGAAGCAGGCTCCCTGCCGAGCAAGGAGCCCGATGTGGGACTCGATCCCAGGACTCTGGAATCATGACCTGAGCTGAAGGCAGCCGCTTAACAGACTGAACCACCCAGGCGTCCCGAGACTGTATTCTTAAATATTTTTCTGAAGTACCCAATTCATCTTATGTCACTTGTGAAAAAAATATTTTTTTTTTTAGAAGGTAGTTCCTCCTTTTTTTTTTTTAGATTTTATTTATTTGACAGACAGAAATCACAAGTAGGCAGAGAGGGAGGAGGAAGCAGGCTCCTTGCTGAGCAGAGAGCCCGATGTGGGGCTCGACCCCAGGACCCTGGGATCATGACCCGAGCCGAAGGCAGAGGCTTTAACCCACTGAGCCACCCAGGCGCCCCAATATTTTTCTAACTCATTGAAGATGTACAGTCAATCCTTACTGTTCACAGATTTAATATTTGAGAATTTGATTACTCACTATAATTTACTTGTAACCATAGAATCAAGGTTCATAATGCTCTCACCTTGTACATGATGCAGGTCAGGTGAGAAAATATTTGTCCCTCAAAGTGAATTTTCCAGCCAAGGAGCAAAGCAATATTCTGCCTTCTTGTGTCAGCTCTAATAATGTAAATGGGTGTCCTTTTTACAATCTATTTAGTACCAATTTTTCACTTTTTCCTTTTTTTTTTTTTTTTTTTTTTTGCTATTTGGGGGAATTTTGTTTTTCAAAAATGCTCCACAAGGATAGTCCTGAAGTGCTACACTAGTTCCTACATTTGAGAAGACTATGGTGTGCTTTATGGGGAAAATACATCTCAGATAAGCATAGTTCAGGCATGAGTTATAGTGCTATAGGCTGTGAGTTAAATGTTAATGAAACAACAATAGAGGGGCCCTGGGTGGCTCAGTGGGTTAAGGCCTCTGACTTCAGCTCAGGTGATGATCTCAGGGAACTGGGATCCTCAGAAGGGAGCCTGCTTCCCCCTCTCTCTGCTTGCCTCTCTGCCTACTTGTGATCTCTGTCTGTCAAATAAATAAATAAGACCTTAAAAAGATATTAAATAAGGTGTTAAAACAGAAATAGACATGTTAACTAACTGAAATTTAAGTAAATACTTATTGAAAAAAACAAACAAACAGAAACAGACCTAAAACAAGGGTATGTATGGGTCAGTTAACTAAATATTGTGAACAGAGGCGCTTCAAAAACCCAAACCTGAATTTCTATATTTTCTGATTCACTGTCCACAAGACCTAACAAAACATAACTACCATGAATAATAAGAATTGACTGTACCTCTGATTTAATCAGTTCCCTCATTTCTCTCAAAAGTACCATTGTATTTTTTCATGTTTAGAAAATTCCTTATTTCACTTTGATAACTGAATTCTATTTTGTAATCATTAAGGTCACATCAAGAGCAAACAAAAATTATCAGCATTGAACACAATGGAACTCTAAATGTGCCATTCTTGGCCCAACTGTATACCATGCAGCATTACTCATCAACCATTCCTGGGGGAGGTTTATGAAATAGGCCTAGGGACAAGATGCCTACTATACTCAAAAGGTCATTAGGACATGAACTAGTATGCTGACTAAATAGCTTGTACATTACCACATTAAACATAGGGCAGAATTCAGCCTGAGTATTGCCAAGTCACATTATAAGGTCACCACAAGGATTTCATCATTTTGTTATTGTTTTTTAAACCCAAAGAAATGCCAATTCAGCACCATCATTCCTTTTGAAACCTTATGGATATAACTAGAGTCATTGTATTACCTATCAGAGATTATAATTTTAATCATAAAATTATCATCCATCTTTTAATTGGACTTATGGAAGTTACAGCCAAGATTCTCTTGTCATTCATAAAGCTCATGATAAACTTTGGACTTTGTGCATTAGAATAACTGATATGACCTTCCAGAAATTCCATAATTTGAGAGCAGGAGCTCAAAACTCCTAGAACATTTTAGGATTAAAGTTGTAAAGATACATTTCCAGATTCCATTCTTTTTTCCATTTTCTTGCACTTGCTTTCCAATCTCTAGGGCTTTAGAAAAGGTATTAACTGCTTTGAAAAGTGGCTCCTTAGTGTATCTTTTTTCAAACAAATAAATGAATGCATTTTGAAAAACTGATGGAAGAGTCCTTTATAATACTTTATTATTTAACCCTAACAAGATATTTTGCATTTCTAGATGTATTTTTAAACTAAAATGGTTTCTGCAAAGACTATCACACTCAAGGTGAGTATTAAGCATCCAAGAAGCACGTATCTTATCATGAATGAGACTCCAAAACACCTGCAGCTAGAAAGAGTAAAGGGTCAATTTGAAGTTGAAAATCAAAATCACCAGGTAGATGATTTTAAAATGACATGATGGCCAGAGTAAATGGAGAATCCAGAGCAATACTGACAGGGTCACTTCTTTTAGGCATTTATCATTTGCTAATATGTCTTTAAAGTTCCAGTTCTGACATTTGCACTCCCTCCCTTTCTAAAACGATTATAGTAGAAAGTTAATTTGGCTACATTATCCTCTGTATTTTGTTCTCTCTTACCTTGATAGGATTCTCTCCCTTTTGCTCCTTCCACTCTTCCTTCCTTCCAACTCCACATCCCTCTTCAGTATTTATATTAATTCCAACAGGACAAATCAATGCCCTTTTACTTTAGCAGTTTCTTTCTTTCTTTCTTTCTTTCTTTCTTCTTTCTTTCTTTCTTTCTTTCTTTCTTTCTTTCTTTCTTTCTTTCTTTCTTTCTTTCTTTCTTGTCTGTATATCCCAATCGCTTCTTTTGCATCTGGTTCATCCAGTTATGCAGTTCGTGGGCCTAAGCATAAATTCTCATTTCCTGATGTTGCGTGTTCATTTACCCTCATAGAGAATTTAGTGCTCAGTCACCAAGGCTTGGAGGAGAAACTAAGAATTTAATCCCAGAAAGCAATTACAAATGCATTCTAAAAATCAGCTAAGTAGGTGAGGCTATGTAATCAGCTAAAAGTTTGACATATGAGATTCGTTAAATAAATGACAATAAATGCACACATTGATGCTACGTAACCATTTCCATAGTGAATAAAGAGGGAGAGAGGGATTTTAAAAAAGACATCAGGACCCAAAGAATTGATGAGAAAAATACTGCAAAAGGTAGGACAAATCTAGTATGTGATCCTCTAGAGGAACGTACTGAGTTTCACAAAGCAGAAATTCTCAGGGGAGGGCAAATGTCTTACCTGCACCAGGAACGTGATATAAGGCTCCATGGATTAACATTGGTAACTTGTTAAAACCGTTCTGAGAGAGGAGTTGGTTGCAGGGGTTTGCTTGAATTATGGAAGCATGAAACTGAGAGGCCAAGGATCATTGAGGAGGAGACCTAGAGAAAACCTGAACAAAGGGCTTTTGAAGCATGACTGGATCCAGATGCTCCTTAGGCAGTGAGGGAAAGTGAGGGCCAGGTCTTGAGAAGTGATGAGTCAAAAACAGTCAAAACATACCAAAAGAAGAAAATGGCAAGGGAAAAAAAAATAAAGGAACTATTAAAGTATGAATCAGGTTTTAAAATTATATATATGAAAACAAAAAAAGAAAAATATTGATAGATTTAAAAGGACTACTACTTAATAGCAATGATAGTACTTTTCTGTAATATTTTATATATAGAGAAGATAAAATTCAAAATAACTGAGGTCCTACTTTATGCCAAGTGCTATACCAAACATTACAGTGAGATACAATGGTGACTCAAACGAAAATATATTCCCATCAAAGACTCAGACACATTCATACATGCACATCATACATATATCACACATACTCACACGGGAAATTTACAGCTGTGACAACTGCTAAGTAAAATACATAGGGAAGATAAAATGAGTTTATATAATAGGGTGTCTTGAGTGGTAAATAGTCCTGGAAGAGTCACTGCAGCAAAAATGGGAAGATTTTATTAGGCAGAAGGGAAAAGCACATACATTTGAAGTTGAGAGAACAGTGGGTAAGGATCAAATGTAAGTGTCTGAGGAATGTTTAGTTTTTCTTTTATTTACAGTTCAATCTGTCTGTGACATTTACAGCAAACTGAATAATGCTGACATAAGGCTCTAAAGTAATTTATATTAAGATACTAATATGCTTCTCTTCATCCCATTTCCCTCACCAAATGTTGGTACCACAAGGACCATTTGGAGCAAATCACAGAACTAGGACATTTCTGTACTGCCACTGTTGGAATATATTTTTTCTAGTATTTATTTAAAGGGTTATTCTGAAAATTGATGCATATATTTTATAGGACTTTAGCAGAAATAGTTTACTTTTAGTAGTGAAGAAAATTCTGTTCCACTCAAAAGTACAATGCTTCTCAAAATACCGTCAGTAAACATTCCCCCACATGGTTAGTGGTCAATTTCATATTAATTCAATTTTAGATTCCTCAGTACTCAAAGGTATATTCAAAAGTGCACTTTATCAAAGCACACTCAAACCACAATTACTGCCCACAGATAGCTTATAGTACAACATATGATTGACAGTCTTGGCAAAGTAAAGCAAAGGAGCAATATGCTTGTCACAATCATTTATGTCTTATTAAATTGTCACAAAACTGCGGTGGCATGTTTAAATAATTTAATCCTGATTTTACAGATTTGGAATCTTAATTTGGGTAAATTTAAATATTTTAACAAATATCTAACCTACTACTCCACAGCTAAATAAGTAATAAAGGTATCTTAAAATCCATATTTGGTATGTTTATTTACATAGATGTAAATATTTACATAGATGTAAATAAGATGAAGAGGAAATATAATAATTTAATTTAAAAAATCTAACAAATCTACCTAGGATTATTATTAGATGTTTGCTGTTATTACTTCAGAAAATTACATATAATTAAATAAACCTTGTGAAGCAGAGGAAGAAAATATTTTTACAAGTCTGAAAACACTTAAAGAAAGCTTTTGTGTTTGCTTTACTTGACTCAACATCTTGTTTTTATCTTTGCATAATTTTATGTCATAAAGAAATCTATACACTAAAAAGGAAAAGCATTCAGATAGAATCAATCAAAACAGTAGTGTAAATTCCCCAGTTTACTTGAAATAAATCTACATTTGAAATCTACAGTTAAATAAATCTACATTGAAATCTATTTCTCTAATAGTTTGATTCATTCATTCTGTGACAAGTATAGCTTAAAGCCATAAAGTTATATCAATGAGGGGCACCTGGGTGGCTCAGTGGGTTAAAGCCTCTGCCTTCAGCTCAGGTCATGGTCCCAGGGTCCTGAGATCCAGCCCCACATTGGGCTCTCTGCCCAGCGGGGAGCCTGCTTCCCTTCCTCTCTCTCTGCCTGCCTGTCTGCCTACTTGTGATCTCTGTCTGTCAAATAAACAAAATCTTTAAAAAAAAAAAAAAAAGATAAATCAGTGAGTTAAGGCAGACTCCCTGACCTCACTAAGCTTACTGAGAAGTCAAATCTGTTATATATATATATTTTTTAAAGATTGAAATTATGGGAGTAGTACTATGAACCACTGTCTAGTTTTTATAGTACAATTCTCACCACTACCAATAAATGGATATTTTTAGAAATATAGAGAAGTTTCCTGAAATCTATTTTTTCATAGAAATCAAAATAATTTTTGCCCAAGACACCAGTATTCAATCTATCTCTGTATTATTTCTCTCTCTGCGTATTTTCTTCCTCTCTAACAGTGTACTCTTTAGGCTGATTAATAGTAATAGCTGTTTGCTCATGGTTGATCTCAATCCAGAATTCCTCTTGGGGTGTATCTGTAAATGCATTAACGCTTATAATTTTTTGGCAGAATGTGCTAGTACTTGATCTTCTTCCATGAGTGTGACTCCTGGGTAAAGAATAATCTTCACAAATAGGGAAAACTTTTGCAACAAAACACAGATCATGGGTATGACTCCTCGGTCAATAATAAACTTAAGAAACAGCGAACACTTCTGTGCAGCAAAGCATAACTCTGCAGTGATTGGTGGCCTTTATTTCTACCTGCAAGTGGGCACAGCAGGCCAAGTACTGTAACTGACATCACCATTACTTAGTGAGAATTAGCAAAGAAATAGGGAATTAAGAATTATTCAGGGAGGCGCCTGGGTGGCTCAGTGGGTTAAAGCCTCAGCCTTCAGCTCTGGTCATGGTCTCAGGGTCCTAGGATGGAGCCCCACATCAGGCTCTCTGCTCAGCATGGAGCCTGCTTCCTCCTCTCTCTCTGCCTGCCTCTCTGCCTGCTTGTGATCTCTGTCAATTAAATAAATAAAATCTTTAAAAAAAAAGAATTATTCAGATTCTCAGAATAATAAGACATCTATCATTAAAGGTGGGTTCAAAGAAAATAACAAGCCCTGTTTCTTCTACAGGTAAACATCTATTTATAACCTTTTTCTTTTTTACTAGATTCTTTGATAAAATTGTACCCTTATCCACTAAGTAAATTATATTTTTCAGAGAATATAAATCATGTTGAAATGTCACCATTCTTCACAATGAATATTTTTATTGTATGAATACAAATATTTAAAACTATTTCAAATAAATGTTAGCAATAGAGTATCTTTACTTTTAAATATTCACTTTTCAATTTATTATTTTCTCTATGCTTTACCATATTCTGAATATTAATATAAGTCCACCAACCAGGAAGCAACACCCATGTATCTGGCACTTTGAACACTACATTTATTTTCTTAATAATGTGTTAATTATAAAAATTTGATAGCAATCAGCAAATTTATTTTTTAATTTTTTATTTCTTAAAGATTTGATTTATTTGTTTGAAAGAGATAAAGCAAGAAAGTAACACAAGCAGGGAGAGTGGATACTCTACTTGGCTAATTTATTTAATAGGTAAAACAAAGAATAACATGTATGGCATGCTCCATGTTTAATCATATGTGTGTACTGAAACCAGTTTTATTTCCATAAATGGGACATTTTTGAGGGATTATATCGTTAAATGTCTCTGCTTAACTCTATGCCCACACATTAAAGAATCTCCATTTGCTGTTCAACATATGAATTGGAACTCTTCTGACATTTACAAAGTTACTGTTGTTTTTGGGGCAACAGGGTGGCTCAGTCAGTTAAGTATCTGTCTTTAGGTTGGTTCATGGTGCTGGGGAATCCAGCCCTGCACTGGACTGCTGGCGTAGCCGGGAGTCTACTTCTCCCTCTTACTCCTTTAACCTTATTTCTTCTCTCATATTTAGCTGTTTCAGATTACATGTGGATTCAAAGAAAATAACCAATTTTTATTTCTTCATCAGGTAAATGTCCACTTCTCTATATTTTTTTTACTAGATTCTTTAATAAAATCTTCCTATCAATTAAGAACATTAGATGTTTCAGAGAATGTAAATCACATTGAAATGTCCCTAATCTTGATAATGAACGTGTTTTATTTAGTAATATAAATATTAAAATAATATAAATATAATATTTATATATAATATTTATATCATATTTATATTTATTTATATTTTATTATATTTATAAAATATATAAATATTACAAATATAAATGTTATATTTATATTATATTTATATTAATATGAATGTTAAAATTAACATATTTTCATAGGTTGATTAAATGGGGCAGAGCTAAGATAAATATTTTATTACCTAATGGTTCATATTCATTCACTTCATCAATGATCCTATGTTCAATAAAACTCTGCTTGATAACTGCAACAGGATTAGTCATACTCTCTGTTCTTTAACTTAAATGTTATAATTTCATGTTCTACACCACATTTTATTTAGTTTTTCTTCTCATTTTTGTTCTACCCACAATTGTGAACTCTTTGAGAATAGAATATACCTCTATTTTTCCTTTACATCCCTAATATATAATGCAGTGGAGAATGCAATAAATGTGCATTGCATGGTTGAATAAATGAGTGAGTAAATTAATGAATGAGTTCATCTTTTTGGTTATTAGACGTATTTCTTTAGGTTGTTTGAGGTGAATTTAATATTTTATTGAAAAGTAGACAAAAAGCTGCCCTACAGAGTTGTGTTTTGGTGAAAGATAAACATCCTGAATGATAATGATGTCCCCAAAGCAAAGTCCAGTCTAGATCTTATGTTTGAGGCATTTCTTTTTCTTTCCCGAGTGGGAAATTCCTTACTGAGGAACTTATGAGTCATACTGAATCTAATTCTGCACAAGGCTAGAGAAGTTCAGTGTCAAAAAACGCTCTCTTATCTGATCGTAAAGCTGATTTTTGGCATGAGAATGCCTCAAAATTTCATTTTGATGCTTTGTTTTCGGATTTATTTTCTTGACTACTGTGTAGATAAGCAGAAGTAAACCAAAACAACATTGAAATATCTGAAAAAAAAAAAAAACAGCACCGTTGCTGCTGAAAACTACTCTTCTAAACTTCTAGTTGGCCAAGATGAAAGAAAATCTTTAAATAATCTATGGAGTTTTAGACTTTCACCGATGGGAAACCAAATACTGCAAATTTTACACATTAGTTTCTTCTAACCTGGGCACAGATTGCTTTTGTAACTGTGTATATATTCTGGTCGTATAAAACAAAAAATGTATTTTCTTTATAGAAACAATGGTATGTCAGTAAATGTCATAGAGGATTCTGGAAAAACTACTTATAATATATTGTTTAATACACTAAAATTAGTATATTAGGCAATATATTATTTCTCTTTCTTCCTTTTTCACTCTTAGATCCTTTCTCCCCAGATATCTATATCCTCCTACAAATAACTTTAAATTGGAAAGGAGTAAGTGATTTTTGACATAGTTTCTGCCATAAAGTATCTTAAATTTCCTTTTCACTGAGCAGTACTTTAAGTCTTTCAGGAAATTTCATTAGGTATTTGGTAAAAATTAACCCTATAAAATCAGCACATACTAATGGTATAGTCCATATTTGCTAAGGCCGAAACTTTGAGACATACATTTTTATTTTTCTTCTAAATAGACTATTTGATAAAGCCAAATGGATCTGTAATCCGTAAAAATTTGACAGTTTAACAACGTTAAATGAAATTAATCAGTATATACTGTTATGGCGAATTTTGGGGGTGGAGGGAAGCTACAAATTTTGAGATAACCATAATTGGGAGTCTATCAAGCCACTGTTACTCTAAAGGTGATTTCTTTTTGAATGTGGGTCAACTTTGCTCCTTCCTCCCTGAGTGCACTTTTCTAAGAAGTTCTATGTCTTTTCAAGCTCTGCCTTAGGGAACACAAAGCAATGGCCTAAAGGGGTAATAACATAGACATAATAGATCTTAGGGTGATCCTATATAGTTTGTATGTAGGATAAATAGATATCAGGAAGTGCTTATAAATTGTCTTTTATTATTTTATTGAAACAATTAAATTTGTAAGTTATTAACTACATGCAACCACAAAATGTTGACGTTACAATCATAACAAATTTCTGAGTATTAACTTCCATACACTTAATTGAGGATATCAAAGTTGTAAAAATAAATGTTTTCAGTGCCATATTATATATTAGAAACATGTATTTTGTGTTGTTTCAATTCAGTATTAAACTCTGTTGTCCTAAAAAAGTCTTATAAATCTGTTTATATTTTTTACTTTATTTTATACTTCTATTTTCCCCATTGTGATATAAATTTATATAGATTAAATATATGTGACATATATAAGTTAAATGCCTGTTTTATATATTTTTGTATCATGTGTTACATATTATATAATCATGCAATATATATATATTACATACCATATGACATATAGATCTTTATCCTATATGATATTTAGTATAAATCTTTTCTAAATCTTATATCCCTACTATATGCCAGTGCTGTTGTAAACACATTTTTAAGAAATTTTATCTTCATGGCTGCCCAGTCTTGCAGACAGACTAAAAACCATGAATGGTGTACTTTAAATGGTTGAATTGTACTGTATATGAATTATGTCTCAATAAAGCTTTTTTTTTTTTAAAGAACCTAAAAAATATTTATCTTCACAGCAATCTTACATAGTAGGGAGCTACTGTTATCTTCCTACACTTTATTACATAGAATACTGAGGGATGAAAGGTGGCAGGTATTGGTCAAGTTCTCCTAGAATACTAGGGGAAACTGCATATCAAACTAGGCTGTCTGCTTCTGATTCTGTGCACTAACCACTACTCAGTATGATCCCATGATACCATAACAGCAAAGGCATAATTAGTTTGATTGCAAGCAAGTTTTTAAAATATGAATAAGAGATTATTTCTTAGACATTGATCTCTTTTAGAAAAAAATGTTTTATACAAAATTTGATGCAATGTCCACAGTAGATAAGGAAGCTTAGAAGATAAATACAAACTATTACATGGACTTATGTAGGATGTCCAGGTTAGCTCCCTTGCCTTCCATTTAAAGCAGGTCATTCTTTATTTCTATTTGCTCATATAATCCAAAAGTAGTTATATGAATTAATTTCATCTAAGAGAACCTTAATATATTTTTCTTTCTGACCTCACATTATTTTGCAGAAACTCACCTCAATGAGAAGGCTTTTAGAATGACTTTGAAAATTGAGATCTTTCACTGTAACTAATTTGAAATAAAAAATAAATCCACATGTTTATTTCTTTAGTCTATGCAGAGTCAATAGCAGTCTTGAAGCAACCTTCAAACTGCCTTGCTCAGTATTAGAACAGCCCTGTGGATTTGCTCAAGTGAAAACTGAACATACTATGGTTAAAGGTACTTTCACCAGACAGTTTGATATCAATTTGCTTGTTTGATTTCCATAAGCATTTTGCTTTTCTTATTATAAAGTTAACCCTAGCATGTACTTTTAAAACCATTTCTATATAATAAAATTCTAATAATCCCACATGATTGAGTCCTAGTACAAACCATAAATAACAAAGTTCACCTGCTATCATATCATTAGAACTCTTCCTTTCCTGAGACTTGTCATATGGGCATAATTGCTTTAGAGTCATAGTCTCTCAAAATGACATTTTCTAAAAGTGTAACAAAACCTTAGACATCCTTCCTAGGATTCACTAAGTTTTAATGCAAGTTTCTCTTATATATTTTTGATTTTCTGGATGACACTGATCAGTAGCTAGATTGATCTATGTATCTATTATATATGTACAGATACATCCACTACAGAGATATAGATGGCAAAGAATTTCTCACAAATAAATTTCAAAGCTGATGAATATTCTTTGAGTATGGAAATAGTTTCTATTTTCAAATAATACTGCCTTATGATTTTTTCCATAAGCTTTACAATGATTTAAAAACATAATAGCCATAAAATAATAGCCAGATAAAAAAAACAAAAAAAAATCTTCAATTTCAGAAGTCACCTTAACATTATGGTCAAGCATTAGGAAAAGCTGGCACATGTACAGCACTTAACATAATGACTGGCAAGTAGTAAACACTCAATTGCAATTTTATTGCTGTTTCTGTTCTTGATTTGACTGTTGCTGTTACTATCACTACTTGAAAAGGCAAATAAATTGTTATAAGCAAAATCAAGGATAAGTATCCACTGTTAATATACTTGAAAGCATACGGGCTTTTATTTTTAATTTGGTTAAGGTGAGAAGACATAAAATTATTCCTCTACCTGTGCTTCTCTGCTTTCTATATATCTAGAAACACATATATCAAAAATATGTGTATATTAATAAATATAGACCTTATTTATTCTATTGGGTAATTTGAAACTATGAAGTATCAGAAAATATCCAATGTTAAAGCTCATTACTATTTCCAAAGGAAAATTCCCAAGTATTCTAATATAAGAAATGTTATAGTAAAACTTAGCTTCAAATCACTTAAATGATACAATTCAGATATTTTACTTACTTTTAAGATCATTTCTTCAGGTATTTTATGGCTCCCATATGGTACACCCAAATTTGGGTATACATATGTGTGTGTGGTTTCTTGATATCACCTTAAATAAGGGGTACTGTATTTAATTCCATTATACCACTGCTTTAATTTTTATCAAATAATTTATAATTATCTAAATTCTAGGAGTTTTGTCATAAGTATTAACATATAAAACATTTAAATTTTTTTCATATTTTGCCCACTGTTCCTAAATTTACTATTGTATAAAAGCCTATGAGTCATTAATGAAAAATGTTAAAGAGGGGCACCTGGGTGGCTCAGTGGGTTAAGCCTCTGCCTTCGGCGTGGGTCATGGTCTCAGGGTCCTGGGATCGAGCCCCACATCAGGGTCTCTGCTCAGCAGGGAGCCTGCTTCCCCCTTCTCTCTCTGCCTGCCTCTCTGCTAACTTGTGATCTCTCTCTCTCTGTGAAATAAATAAATAAAATCTTTAAAAAATGAAAAATGTTAAAGAAAAATATATTGTTATAAGTTAACACATTATCTGGATTCCAGATTATAGCCTGTCCCCATAGAAATGCAAAGCACAATGATCAATTTGTACCTCAATCTAACAAGATGTACTATAAAATGCCTCATCACAGTTAGTGAACATTCTGGCCATCTGGTTTGCCCTCTGCTATCAAGAGTCACAACAAGAACAACAAAAAAAATCTCATGTTCAGCAAGCAATCAAGATGCAGATGCTGGGGTATCATCCTTTCATTCATTCTCTTGAATGCTTATGGGATGTCTACATTAGAGTCATTCACTGTTCGTGCACTTGAAATGCATCATTGAACAAAACAGATTAAAAAGAATCTTGCCCTGCAGAGCTTATATAAACAGCATAATAAACAATAAATTGCATAGCAAACTGGGAGGTTATAAGAGTCACTGAAAGGAAAGAGATGGAAAACTGTAAGTTGAATCATACACACCAATCTGTGAGGGGATGGGGAAAGGTCACAATTTCAAATAGAATGGTTAAGTTGGGGCCTCATTAAGAAGATGACATTTGTGCAAAGACTTGAGAGAGGAGATGTTGGTTGCTATAGAAGAAAGTTCGTCCAGGTAGAGAGGATATCCAGTTCAAGGGCTTTATGGCTAAGACAAACCTCGAATGTTTGTGGCGCTTCAAGGAGATAATATAATATGATAAAAAAGGGGAATAGTAGAAGATAAATCAGAAAGTAACGGCCCTATTACAGTCATTACAGACCACTATGAGGGCCTATCCAAAGAGGTGAGGGTTTTTTTGTTTGTTTGTTTTTGTTTTTGCTTAATACTTAGAGTAAAAGAGATGCCTGGGTGGTTCAGTTGGCCCTGGGGTGGAGCCCCACATTGGGCACCTTGATCAGCAGGGAACTTGCTTCTCCCTCTGCCTGCTGCTCCCCCTGCTTGTGCTCTCTCTCTCTCTCTCTCTGAACAAATAAATAAATAAAATCTAAAAAAAAAAAAAGAAGAAGAAGAAGGAGGAGGAGAAGAAGAAGAAGAAGACGATGAAGAGAAGAAAGAAAGAAAGAAAGAAAGAAAGAAAGAAAGAAAGAAAGAAAGAAAGATGGATGGATGGATCTTGGGGCACCTGGTGGCTCAATTGGTTAAGCATCTGCCTTCGGCTCAAGTTGTGATCCTGGGGTCCTTGGACTAAGTTCCGAGTTGGGCTCCTTGCTCAGCACGGAGCCTGCTTCTTTCTCTCCTTCCAGCTCCGGCTCTCTTGCTATCTCTTTCACTGTCTCTTTCTCTAAATCTCTCTCAAATAAATAAAATCTTTTAAAAAAAGAAATAAAATTGATCTTTAAAAATTAAGTGAAATTTAAATGAAAGAGGTATCCAGCCAAATATACTTTTATATAGCATTATTAATATCTATGTGGAGTTGATGACTGAAAGCCCAATGATATCCTGTGTGAAAGGTGAAAATTCATTTAAAACATCAAAAAAAAACCCTTAGAATATTACTCTATATTCTCGCTCTTGCTCCTTATATGAACACCTGAGCTATAAATTTTGTGAAAGAACCTTCACGAGGAAGAAATTTCTGTAAAGAGAAAACAAAAAGCCATATATATATATATGTATATATATATATACACATACATACATACATACATACCTCCATCCTCAGTGGAGCTGTCACAGCTTTATTTTATACAATCTCCATCTGTTTGTCTGACTCAGTTCTGGGCACTGGTATGTTTAAAACAAGTGATACTGTTTGCTCAACAGATATCCATAGCCAGCAACATCATTTCTATTTCTGTCTTCCATACTTGAGCCAGAGAATTTTGCTTAAGATAAAAAGATACCACTGTGATTTGCCCATTTTTAAATCTATATGGAGTTACCCAAAAGGGCATGTAAGAATATTATCCAAAAGTATTAGGAAGATAAAAGGAAGAAAGGAGGGAAGATTTCTTTCTTTAGGAGAATACATAAATCAATTAGACAAAAGCTCATAATGGGGAATAAAAACTTCTCTTTCGACCCACGAAAGTAAGTACCTGTGTTTAAAAATAGCTATCCTTGTTAGACATTCTTCTATGGCTTCTAGGAATTTTACCTCCTGATGTATTTTCATATGTATGTAACTTTAACAGATTGTTGTGGATCATATATATTTTTTATTTCCTAACATATATATATATATGTATGTATATATATATATATATATACACACATATATATTTCCCAACATTTCCTAGCATTGTTATTTAGATTGGCTTAATCACTTCTTAAATTGATGATTTCCTAACTGCATATAGTATACAGAGATTATCATCAAGTATGTATTAGACTTGTTTCTCCATATGAACTCTCAAATGCAGTTTTCATTATCTTTGTATTTATTTAATATCATTTACTACAACGTTTTGCCCACCCTGGTTCCATCCTCATGTTATATGGGCATTACTCTATTTAGTCATTCAATATATTTTGTAAACATTTATAATACTTTCCACAATAGTTGTGGAATACAACAGTGCAAATGATGATATAACACTTGTCCTAATGAAGCTTAAAATATATACGATGAAAGGATATAACACATAAAATTAAGAATAATAACCTACTTTTGAAATTAAATATTAGATAGATATACTGCATACCATAAAGGTGTACCTAGGAAAGTAAACTTATTCTGGGAAATTTCTATGAAGTTTCCCATAGGAGGGAGCATTTCAATTGAGAACTGAAATAGAAAACTTTATAGGGGATTAAAAGGAGTAGTTTACAGGTTACAGACACTAGCATATGTAGAAAAATGAAGTAGAGCATTGGGCCTATCCAGAGAGATAAGATTTTTTTTTTTATATTTAGAATAAAAGAGCAGGCAGAGGTTATATACTATATAATTCAAACTATAACACACTCTGGAAAAGGGAAAAGTATAGAGACAGTTAAAACATCAGTGGTTGCTAGAGGTTGAAAAGGTGAACATATCGAGTACAAAGGATTTTTAGAAAAGTGAAACCACTCTGTATGATGTTACAATGGTGGATATATGTCATTACCCATAGAATGTACAAGACCTAGAGGGAACCCTAAAGTAAGCTACAAACTCTTGGGTGATAATGATGCATCAATGTAGGTTCATCAATTGTTAACAAATGTAACCACTCTGGTGAGGATGTTAACAATTAGGAAGGCTATGCATGTGCAGGAGCAGGGGTATATGGGAAACCCCTGTATTTTCCACTCAGTTTTGCTGTGAATCTAAAGCAGCTATTAAAAAATAGTCTACAATCAAACAAAATGTCTAGGACAAGAAGTGATAAGAAAAGGAAAAAAAGAGAGAATGAGTTTTATTATAGGGAACTGTAAGTATTAATAGGTACTTGAGACTCTAAGGGAAATGGGAAAACATAATATAGTTTAATTTGCCTGGAGACATGCACAGTCTTTTACTTTACTCTGAGAGCAGAGTAGTGAATGGCTTGGAACTGTTGAAAAAGAGAATGTGAGTGAAAATCAGTTTTAAGAGGCTGTCATACCAGACAGGGAGAAAAATGAAGGCTAAAGACACTGGAATTAGATTAATAAATAGATATGTGAGATAACCAGGAGAAAAAAAAAAAAAACACACATTCAGACCAAAGGGTGAGGTATGAGAAATAGAGTCAAAGACAGCAGTCAGGATTTGGGCACTTACACCAGGTTTAGGCTGGTGGCATTTGTCAAGCTAAGGGAACAAGATAAAAGAAGCAAGCTCTGAGGACAGAAGAGTCCATGAGCTACTTGTTAAAGTTTAGCTTTAATCATTAGGAATCTGTACAGCATACTAGCAAATAAAGAATCATGGAGAGGTTCTGAAATTGAAAATTATAAGAAGTATTTCAACAAAAGCTTTGTTCTAGAGGAAACAGCTCTGAACTAGGTATCTGGATGAACCAATGGTATCTCATGACTTTATACAAATCATTTAATTTCACAAAATAGTACTTTTCTTATCCTGAGAAAATACATGGGTAAACACGAAATTGAATCTTCTTTTTCCTGCTATCAAGCTAAGGTTGAATCATTTCATCTACATCATCTACTTTGGTTCCTTGATTGATCTATAATTAAAAATTGAGGATATAATATAAAGCATAGTGACTTTAGTTAATAATCCTGTGCTGTATATTTGAAAGTTACTGAGAGTTCTCATTACAAGAAAAAGTAATGTGTACTGTGTGGTGATCAATGTTTACCAGATTTATGATGGTGATCATTTAAAAATATATATAAATATTGAATAATTATGTCATACACCTGAAACAAATATATGTAAATTGTATGTGCAGAAAGAAAAACTGTAAGAAAGTAAGAATATGATTTAGGTTTCATCTTTCATACGAAACACAGTTGAACATAGTTGATATCTGAACGTAGTTTAGAAAAGGATTCTGAAACCATGTCCATACATAACAGAAGTCTCCTGATTTTCTCTCGGTACGAAGAAAGTGGTAGGGCTTGAGTCCATCATTTGCAATCTGGGGACAAGATTTCATGTTTCAATTTCTTTTTTTTTTTAAGATTTTATTTATTTATTTGCCAGAGAGAGAGGGTGAGCACAGGCAGGCAGAGTGGCAGCAGAGGCAGAGGGAGAAGCAGGCTCCCGGCTGAGCAAGGAGCCCAGTGCGGGACTCGATCCCAGGACGCTGGGATCATGACCTGAGCCGAAGGCAGCCGCCTAACCAACTGAGCCACCCAAGCGTCCCATATGTTTCAATTTCTATATATTGATGATCCATTTGTGAGTCCTTATATAAATACAAACACATATAACCAAATAAAGAACAACATAATGTTTAAGAGGGAACATTTAGGAAACTGAAGAACACCAAGGCTATTTTCATCTGTCACCAAGGTTACAAGACATTACAAAGACAAGTGCCTCTAACAATAATCTTGAATGTATTTAAAGAAACCTTTCCATTACAGCACAATTTTATTTCTCCAAAACTCACATCATAAAGAAAGATGAGACAAATTGCTCCATTTGTGAGTAACAGAAGAAAGAGTCTTTTCAGACTGCACCGGTATATTTGTTATCAATGATCAATTTTTTTTTTTAATGTATGCCAAAATCAACTGCAAAACGGCATGGAATAGAACAACAGAATCATTAGTTATTATGTTACAATACCTTCTTAAAGATTATTTTTAAATTAAGTCAAGCAATGTATGAAAACTACCACACACATAACAAAAATAAGGCTCATTTGAATAGCATTTTAAGAATTAACAGGTCTGTATAATCTGAATCTCCAAACCTTAAATGAATTTTTCAGAGTCTTTACAGGTATGGTGCTTATGTAAGGGCTTTATTATAATGCAGTTTTTGTTCACTCAATCACATATGGAAAGAGTGAGTCACGTATGCAATTCTGTGTAACAATAAAGGGCTTATTTCCATATGTAAACTATACATATAATACAGAGAACATCTGATTTCACTCTCTGGAAAGAAATGAAGTTCTTAGGTTTGTGTAGGAATTTTTTAAAATGTTCTTTTCAACTTTTGCTTCTTTTTGTCTTTTTTTTTTTTTTTTCCTTTAAGAGGCTTTGTGATTTTTGTTTTGTTTTGCAGTGAACATGGCATTAAAAAATATTTTTTTGGTCCAAGTTTTTGCTTAAATTCTAGTTAGATAACATAAAGTGTAGTATTGGTTTAGAGACTAGAATTTAATGATTCATCACTTACATATAACACCCTGTGCTCATCACAACAAGTTCTCTTCTTAATACCTGATACCCATTGTGATTCAAGCTATTGTCAATGGTGTTGGGTTGTGTTTTTTCTAGGTATCAGCCTCCTGACATATAATTTACACCAATAATTTCTGCTTTTTTAAAAATCTCTCAAATAATTTTTAAAAGATTTTATTTATGTATTTATTTTCATAGAGAGAGACACACTGAGAGAGGGAACATAAGCAAGGTGGGAGAGGGAGAGCAGGCTTCCCTTGGACCAGGAAGCTGATGTGGGCCTCGATGCCAGGACCCTGGGATCATGAACTGAGTAAAGGGATATGCTTAAAGACTGAGCCACCCAGGTGCTCCCTCTCAAATAACTTTTAATAATTTCACCTTATAGAATTCTTTATCTCCGACTCTTCTTCTTTTACACAACTTAACCAGCCTTTCTCTCATCTACACCCTCTACTTTCCAACTATTAGGAAACCTCTTTCTGGTCTCTGAATTTTTTCACTCAGGTCTCTCTCCTGGCTTCAGACACATTTTCTTTTTCAGCTAATAAGTAGGACTAAGAGCTTGGATGGCTCAAAGACATGTTAAAGTTAACCTATACAGAAAGATCATCACTTTCCCCAAGTCATTTTTCTTTTCATATCCTCAATTTTTGTGCCATAATCCTAGATGTCATCCTTGACTATATATGCAAAGCTGGGACAAATCTACAGCTGACTCTTGAATAGTAGGTTTGAACTGCTCAGTTCCACTTAGATGCAGATTTTTTTTTTCAATAAATACAATACAGAATTGCAAACACATATTTTATTATCATTTTCTTCTGTCTAGCTTACTTTATTGTAAGAAAACAGTATATAATACATACATACAAAATATGCATTAAGCAACTGTTTATGTTATCAGTAAGGCTTTCTGTCAACAGTCAGCTATCAGTGGTTAAGTCTTTGGAGAGTCAGGTACATGTAGATTGTTGACTGTGGGGGTTCGTCCCTAATAAGACTTTTGGAATCTTACTTAACCTGCATTGCCCCATCCTAGTTCCCACCACTGTCTTCTTTGGCCTAGACTATTGTGACAGAATTTTAATTGACTTTCTATTTTCTAGTCTAATCTCCAATAACCCAATCTCCAAAGAGCAGCCCAAGTCCTTTTCATAC
>PISX010020039.1:0-36743 GCA_004024625.1 Mellivora capensis
GCGCCAGTCTATACCCATTATAGCTTAACTAGAATAACATGAGCTGAACAGAGAGAAATTTTCTGATGAGTGCTGGAGTCCTTTGATGTCCTTTGCACGAATGTAACCCCCTCCCCCAAGGAAACTGCCTATACAAGAAGCTCTAAAATCAGAATAAAGATGGAGATGCCTGACTACTGACCAGAACTCGCTGTGTGGCTCTCTCATTCCTCTCGCCGACACCGCCCCTCCTTCGGGGATACCTGGACCTGCCGAGGCTGGACCCTGGCAAGACTTAATTCACTGTCCAGTATCGTTACAGATGATATATTGGCCTAGACTTCCTCCTTCTGAGGCAAGGAGGAGCTCTGCAGTCACAAATACTCCCTACTGTACCTGTTGTAGAAAGATCGGTTCAGAAGGCTGAGAAAGCTATCTGACTTGCTAAGATAGACCCTAGTGGTTAATGAGATTTGTTCAGTTGGCAGGGTCCAGGATCCTGGAGGTCACAGTTGAAATCAGCCCCATAGGTTGACCTCATCCTGCTGCTCAACATTGTGGTGGTAGTAGCCTTCATTAAGTTTCGTATGAAACACAATGAATAGATCCTGGTTCTAGCCTCTTCCAGATTAATCAGAGTGTCTGGCAGAGCAGTACTCTTAAGGGAAATTCACCAGAATACAAAACAATGTACAAATAAAGAATCTATATTTGGGGAGACAACTGTCCATGGTGCTCTCATATTTCTGCATGTCTTGGAAGCCAGTCTCTGTTCCAGACTATCTTTTCTAGGAAGCTGGTATACGAAATACTTTAAAGACAGAGTGCTTCCCTCCAAAGTACAGAGTCATGGAAAACAGAGAAAATGCCTTTTCAACATCAGGCACATCGACTGTCCATCAAAAAAAAATTGGGGTTCCTTAAGCTCCAGATTCCTCTCCCATCATGTCATCCACTGTGTGTGTGTGAATTTCCACTTACCCTCTTCTTGTCACACTGTGGTAACTAGAGCCCAGGGAACCAGCCTAGGGAAATGCTGATACCCTATTATTCCTGTGAGTGATCAAGTCCTTTGTCTCTGATCAAGTCTCATGTCTTCTGTCAGGAACCATGAAACTGTGACAGGCTAACTTCTTGGTTTCCAATTAAGGTTAAATTTCTTTCTCATAGTAGTTCTTGGCAAGCACGCTTTCTCTAACCAGATCCAAACATAACTCAAACTTCTTATTTAAATTTCTTTTTACATTTAGAAGGATGGACATAATCCTGTCCTTTTATTTTTCAAATACCATTTAATCCAGTACATTTAGAATTGTCCAATAATTTCTTTGTCTTTATTGCCTGTGTTTTCGTTCCCCCTATAAAGAATAGTATACATACTTCATGTAAGTGTCAAGCTAAGTCACCTGAAACTGGAAGGTCTGCTATGCAAATACCTTTAGAAACCTAAAGAAGTTGGCATAAATAACACTGACATATTAAAATATTTTGCCGTATGCTACACAACTTTAACTTATTACAAACAGAGAAAATAAAAGGGAAAAAAGGGAAGAAAAATTATCTATGTTCACTCTCTAACACATTTTCATCACTTAACTTTACAGAGACAAGATTCTTCTTTAAAGGTAACTTTTGCTCAGTACACAAAAGTATACACATTAGATCACTCAGAAACAGATGGGACTAACCTATGGTGTCAGAAATGAGAAGTGATTGTCTTTCTTGGAGCTGATGGAAGGTGTGGTGAAGTAGGCTTCAAGGATGCAGGCTAGGGCACCTGGGTGGCTCAGTGGGTTAGGTCTCTGCCTTTGGCTCAGGTCATGATCTCACATTCCTGGGATCGAGCCCCATGTTGGGCTCTCTGCTCAGCCTGCTTCCCCCTCTCTCTCTCTGCCTGCCTCTCTGCCTACTTGTGATCTCTGTCAAATAAATAAAATCTTAAAAAAAAAAAAAAAAAGGGATGCAGGCTATGTGCTATTTTTTATCCTGAGCGCTGGTTACATGGGTTCATGTTGTCCAACTATGCCTTAATAGTGCTTACCTTTCTCTGTGTGAGTGCCATACTTCCATAAAGGGGTGACTTTTAAATGTGGTATTACGCGGGCACAGAAAAGGGACACCTAGCCAGGTCTTGGTGGCCAAAAAAGCTTCCTGGAGAAAGTAATGCCTGAAAGGAGTTTTCAGGAGTGGGGTTAACTGGATAGAGTTGGAAAGTGCCTGTAAGTAGAGAAGATTGCATCTAGATGGAAAGAATAAGTTGTTTCCAGCAAGGTGTTGGACAAAACTTGCAAATAACAGCTTGAAAGATGACACTGGAGAAGACATAGGAGCAGAATACAGAGGATCTTTTTATAACACATCAAGGAATAAGTTTTATAAGCAATAAAGACTTGAGAAAAGTCTTAATACCTCGAGTTTCAGATACATTTCTATGAAACCCTTATTGAGAACTGATTTAAAAGGGGGTAGGTGGTAAGGGAAATGATCAAAGACTCAGGGCTTTTTCAACATCCTTGTAGAAAACTACCAAAGAAAAAAAATAAAATTTACCTAAGTAAGATGCTAGTAACATTAAGTCCGAAGGGAAGCCCGGCAATGGCCCTGTCCTGCTAGACTATCTCACGCTGTCTTCTGCTTTCTCTTAAGGACCAGGTGGAGGAGCTCTCTGGTTCCATTTCAATTCACTCATAAGATTCTGTCATTTTATTTGTACAATTGGTATCCAAAGGTAGCACTAATTACCCAATACAAATACTTTTTATCTTGCATATTTTCGTTTTGCTAGGGTTATGATAACAAAACAATACCCTTGAAGGTTGAAAATAGATTTTATTCAGCCCAGTTGATTTTTGCATACTGATTACGTTTTATCCCAGCAGTTAATCATCAAGTTTCATGTCATTTCGGATTTCTTAATTTATACTTATCTCACAACCCAGACACAGAAAAAAAATATGAGTGGGGAAAAAAAAAAATGTGAAAGCTGACAATGATTTTAATTTCCAAGGCTCTCATTCCTGCCCATTACAGTTGTTACAACCATGAATGTTCTTTTTGACACTTAACACTTCCACTTCTATTTTCCTAATGACAAAACTGAAATCAAAAGGGAAGTATTTTTTTATTAAAGAGCTCACAACATGTAACATATAAAATATTATATAATTTGTAACACAATGGAAGACAGGTAGACATTATGTATATGTAAACATCTATCTACCTATCTAGCTATTTATACACATACACACAAAACACATATTTACACATATATGTGTTTATACACATACACACACATACACATACTGACTTGAGGGGAAGAGAGATCCTGTCTCGAGAGTCACAAAGAGATTTTCAGACATATAAGTCCATTAAAAATCATACTATCTGGCCATTAAGTACATGCTTTCTTTCATAAGAAAATATAAATATACTTCGGTATGAATTATATACCATAGGTTCATCTCAATGGGTTGTGTCTTATAACAAGAAGTAGGCATGGCTCAATACTGAATATAATTTATTTTTGATATTGTCTTTAAAATTCCATTTTCTTTTTTTCTAACTATTTTTTGTTTTCTCAAAAAATAACAAACATTTACTGAATATATATTATGTCCAATGTGAGAGTTCTTTTCCTAAAATATCCAAGAGGCAAACAATGATAAAATTCTGCTATTTCAAATTTTTATTTAAGGGAAACAGTATTGTAAAAGATCTAAAATATATACACAAACTGTGTTTACATCCAACGAAAGAAATATTATTACCTGGAAGATTCCTGTATGTGGTGGCCATTATGAAAACTTTGAAATAAAAAATGTACTTAGAACTGGTTAGTCAGCTATTGTGGGCCACTGTACTGAGAAACAGAAGAAAGGAAGTTTCAGAGGTAGGGAAAATAAGAGGTAGATTGACAAACAGAGTGACCTAACAGATTAGAGAGGTGGAGAAAAAGTAAGAAGAGAGAGACAGAGTTGGAAACATCTGTTACAAAGTACGGTCAAGCACAGTTCCTAGTCCTAGGTACCTATTTTAATCAAAGATAGCTTCCAGAATCTTCAGGTTCATCGGCATCATAAACTCTTGATTCAGTACGGCTGTGCTAGCCTTTAAGGGTATTTGAATACTGAAATGACTTCGTGTGTGATGTGTCTGAAAAGAAACTTGCTTTCGTTTTGGAGTGACATAATGATCATGGAGAGATGTGCAAAGGGAAAACAATAGACTCATCAAATCTCACAGCTGGAAGATAGATTACTGGTTTTGTAACACCACCCTCTATACCCAAAAACCCTTCTAAAACATCCACAATTATTTAGTCTGCAATCTATGGTTAACTACTTTCAAGAACTACTTGTGATAACAATCCAGTTTTATTCTTTTATTTGCTGTGATTCTGTGATCATATATATATATATATAAATTTTGGCAGTGGATACACTGATAATTGCTTTTCCAAGTTCTACTCTCCTTTCTTACTAAGTGAGCCATAATTTTATTGATGTGGCAATATCCACAGCTAGAACTAATTAACTTTACAGACACTATTTCACTTAGAGATAGTTATGTGAAAAAGTTGGAGTCAATGAGGCATAAGTGAAAGTCTGCTAGCAACTTCTGTACATGTTTTGCTCCCTATACCTTCTTCCTCTCTGCCTCTTCAGTCTTTCTCCCGAGAAAGTGGGCAAAGGTAATCCTGAGACGGAGAGCCATCTTGTGGCCCTGAGGGGGAAGCCACCGGCTGAGAGTTCTTTAGATGGGAAAGATAAAGGGAAATTGGATCCTTGAGAACTCTGAAGCAGATCTGGAAACGCCTGCTTTCTGATTTTTTTAAAGATTTTATTTATTTATTTGAGAGAGAGCCTGAGAGGGGAGAAGGTCAGAGGGAGAAGCAGACTCCACATAGAGCTGGGAGCCCAATACGGGACTCGATCCTAGGACTCCAGGATCATGACCTGAGCCGAAGCCAGTCACTTAACCAACTGAGCCACCCAGGTGCCCTGCTTTCGATTTCTTTTCACATTTGCTTAAAACAAAACCTTGATCTAGTTTAACCATGTTACTTGCAGCCGAATGCAACCCTAACTGATATACTTACCTGAACAAAAGACTGAAATTCATGTAGAAAATCTAAAGACTCACTTGTTATATCTAAGTTTAGTCAAGAAATTTCTTGACTAAACTTAGATATAACAATCTCAGTTTTTTAATCCACTTTTTGAAGTATGGCTTCTTTTTCCCATTAAAAAAAAAAGAGGAAAATAACTTAGGGATTTCTTAGCTCTGTGTTGTAACACTGAGATGACACAAAGCATTGAATCATCAAGTCAGGCTCACAGGAATCACAGAGTTTACTCCATAACCAAGTTTTCATTCACCTTAGCAATGAATCAAAGGATACAAGTGATCATAAGACATAAAGCATTATTCTCTTGGAGACACTCAGACTGTTTGAAACAGCTGCCTGGGATGGTCATTTATCTCCGGCTTCAAGATATATTCTGGTTTGGCTTCTACCCGTGGGGGCTGCTCTGAGCAGTGATGCTCAATGGTCCTGAGATGTTGTGGAACATCATATTTTATCACATTAATTACGTGGCATATGTGGCGATATCCCATTTCCTTATCAGTCATAAAAATCCATAAACCCCAGATCTCTTTATAGTAAATATCCCAAACAGACCCACCATATTCTGATAAACATAGTTCATGTAAAATGACTCTTTAGTTGACTCTTTCCACTGGTAAATACCACTTATGAGTTTATTTGAAGATCAGCCCAGTAAAATAATCATAACAAGATTTGACTGGTGTCACTCCTTTCAGATTTCTCAGGAAGAGAGAAGGAATGGGTTACAGTCTTCTGACCCTTTCTTTACCAACCACTCACCACCAAACTGAACTTGCTCTGACCTCACTGTTCTTCCTGCTCTGGAAAAAACTTAAAATAAGTCCTTGCCTCTTCACTTACTTCCAGTATGAGGCCCATCAGTTCTGGATTGGCATTCCTGTGAGCGAGAAACAAACTTTTATTATGGTAAGTACTGAGCTTTGTGGACCTTGCAATCCAGTGGTTAGGTATTCTTATTAAAACAGTGCTTTTAAAACATTTGTTGATTCGTTTCCAAAACCAAAATCAATAAGGCAAAATCTTAACAGTGGAAAACATATTTTTCCAAAATAGACCCAATCCTCAATCAATTTCTGCCAAATTCCATCATTTTAGAATACCACTGTAACAGCCATATTCAACCATAGTAAACCCATGAGATTTTACTTACCTCTCTATATAAAAACCACATCAATATTCTTCTCTGGTGTATGAAAGCATAAAGAATGTACTAAATTTATGAACGATGATATTTCTTACATGAATTATTTATCACTGCCTTTTCTGTTTTTCTTCTCTATTGTCTTTATTAACTACTATAAAATAATTTTTAATTTCCCAGAAAATTTTCTTTGACACTCTACATGCTACCTTCATTCAAACTCTCTGCTATTTATATCAGTGATTCTCTAGGCAAAGCACATCCTCAGTCTACTTTTCAAATTACAATTTTTTGAGTAGCCAAAATAATTTTTTTAAAAATTATTTATAGCCATAAACCAGAAAGATGTTAAACACTTCTATATACTATCCATATTAGTTACACTGATACACTTCTAGATCCTATTTGTATTATTTACCACAATACTAGTTAGTTTAACAAGTAAAACTCCAACTGAATAATGGTTTAAACACACAGTTATTTAATTTTCACTCACGTAAAATTGTCCAAAATAATTCAAGGCAGTTCAAGGCTCCTTTAAGCATTGACAATTCAAACTGACTGACACTCTGCCATCTTACATGTGATTTCAAAGGTTGCTCTTGACGTCTACATCCAGCCAGGAACAGAGGGTAGAGCATGGAAAAACGTAGGTGGGAAAGTTCTGAATGCGGGTATGGATGTGATGGGAGTCTAGCCTGCTCCATTCTGTTGTCAACATCAAGTTGCCAAGGAGAATAAGAAATGTAGTCTGGCTATATATTCTAGAAGACAAGAAAATGGGTTCTGATGATCATGATCAATTCATCCTTAAAACCAATTCTGAGATTCTACATTTTTGGTTGCAGTCCTCAATTTTGATTTAAAGCAGATGAAAAGAAGTCATTATTTGACTTCCTGCCTAGACATTTTCTAAGGATGCTAATTACACCCAGTGATAAGTAGGGCACGATGGTTAGCAGGCTTGATGAGACAAAGATTTTTCTTCATCACAAGGTGTCTCTCTCTCTCTCTCTCTTTCTCTGTCACACACACACACACACACACACACACACACACACACATGACAGTTATTCCTCTTTGGCTAAGTCAGATACATTTGTCCAAACTAATACACATTGTCAAGGAGTCATCTATCCTCACAACACATTCCTTACTTAGCACGCTAATGAAAAGTACCTATATACCTTTCCTGAAGATCCTTCTTATTTTTCTATGATGGAGAAGAAAGTTTGAGAGGATCTAGTACTAGATAGATATATTCTTTTATCTCTAAAAAGAAAGACATCCATGGAACAGGGCCACCAATTCACATTTTTCTCCTTTCTGTTCTTTTCCTTTTGTTTTCTCAGGGTCATATTTTACTTCCTCCCTATTCATATTGACTTGATTATATTCACCCTATTCAGAACACTTTATTTCATTTTGTACAATTTTTTTCCATCTTGCACAGAAAGTCCTTGTTCTCTTATGAGAGAATATAAAACAACTGTAGAGATGGTGTATTACCCTCAATTCAATCATGAAGATCAACCTGAATTTGTACACACATAGCTGTGCATTAGGAAGCTCCTTCCAGAAGAGAAATAATGGGAAAACACTGAAGACTAGAACTATGGAGAGAGGATGTGGAAATAGAAAAAAAAAAAGATTAAAATGAGTCAAATTTCTGAGGTAGAAACATGAAGAATGAAATAACACTGGTAGATGGGATGAAGGGAAGACAAAAAAGAGTTAAAAGTATTTTTGAATTTTAACTTTGAGTTAATAAAACAACTGGGGAAATCAGAAGAAGGAAATAATTTAGAAATAAATATGTGTATTCAATTTTAGGTGTATGGATCCATACCGAGAGAGAAAGAGTAATCATGCTGACCTTTTAAAAGGTAATTTTCTTTAAGAGCATGTTTTTGCTCTCAAATGTCTCCTGGAACACATTGTCACCATCAGATACTATTAGTGACTATCCTAGATAATTTGTTTATACTAAGGAAATAACTTCATTTTGCTGTAACTCCCCAAAACACGGACACAATGTACACCTGTAATATAGGTGGTTCGGTCTTTGGTGGAAGAATTTCCATCAGCAATGCCAGGCTTATAAGAAGCATAGCGCATCGTGATGGGACAGCCAACCGGGGCTGTAGACACAGCGACTCTACTGTCTATGCAACACTGGAAACACGCTCCCCAAAGTTTCTGGACTTCTTCATCTTATTTACCAAAAAATGGAAGTAACAATGAATGTGAATATTTCTTTCATCTCTACAATCCTAAGAAATTGGCATTACCAGGAGACATAGTTAACCAGACAACAGCCCTGAAACAATTTTAGAAAAAAGTGTGGAGCACAGCAAGAAGGAATAAGTCCCCACACCACCCCCCAGCCCCACCCCGTGCTCTCCAAGGTAAACTCTGATGGACAAAATGGGATAAAAATTATATTCAATTGCTCACCCTTAGAAAGTGATATGAATCATATATTAACAATGCCAGAATCCAAAACAGTTGAAAAGGATTCGTTTTGGTGAAAATACTTTGATTAGTGTGCTGTTTATACTCTATGACCATAATGAATATTTGGGAAATATTATTTCAGCACATGGTAACTGTGGCCAGGACACCCTGTATTGGCCTGACAGTTATTATTATTGTAATTTTCCAAAGTGATGATGTGCACCTCTGATGTACACAGAAAATGAGATCCAAAGAAGAAGAAAGAAGAGAAAAAGAAAGAAGTGATTTAAAAACCCAGCTATTTTTATCATTGTATTTTGAAACTTTTAGAAGAAAATATTTCAGGGCCACCTGGATGGCTCAGACGGAGAAGCATCTGCCTTAGACTCGGATCATGATCCCAGGATCCTGGGATTAAGCCCCGCATCAGGCTCCCTGCTCAGCAGAAAGTCCGCTTCTCCCTCTTCCTCTGCCCCTCCCTGCTTGTGCACACACTCTCTCTGTGTGTCAGATAAATAAATAAAATCTAAAAAAAAAAATTATTTATTTACTTATTTGACAGATAGAGCACACAAGCAGATCTAGAGGCAGGCAGAGGGAGAGGGAGAAGCAGGCTCCCCCCGAGCAGAGAGCTAGACGTGGGGCTCGATCCCAGGACCCCGGGATCATGACCTGAGCTGAACGTAGATGCTTAACCAACTGAGCCCCCCGGGCACCCCAAGAAAAAATGTTTAATAAAGGAAATAAAGGAGAGAGAAAGAAGAAAAGAAAGGAAAGGAAAGAAAAGAGAATGAGAAAGTTGTTGCCAAACCCTGACACCCTCTGGTTGCCCTTCAGCACAGGATAAAAACACACAGATCAGAAGAAAGCTTCTTCGACACTTATCCTATCAACCAAACAGATGGTTTTCATGGACACAATAGAAAAAGATGGAAACTGAGGGCTGCTTACTACTGTTTATTACACCTCTTCTTATGGGGGGATTCATGCCTCCAAGAAACAGACAGTATGTAGATCTTCAAGAATTAGCTTGTAATGAAATCCTGAAAGCAGGTTTGCAACCACAAAATACAAACTCTTGCTTTGGAGGGGATTCTTACGCTATTGGAGTTTCTCTATGTAATGAACATCCACTAATAACGGGAATGCTCTTCTCATTACGACATGGTAGTGAAGGATTAAAAGAGCCGTAAGACCAGATGGATCTCTGCTGGTGTGAGTATACTTGGTGTGTTTTTAACCTCTTGAAGAATTACTTTTAAATCTCTGCTTTCTCCCATTGGCCAGGGGTAGAAAAGATCTCTTCCTCATCATTACCGCTCCAATGTATCCAACACATCTGATCTCTAGTAAAGTCCTTTCTGTAGCATACACCTGCTAACTTGGAGAGTTACCTGTGTAGGCTTGTGTGAGTCATGTTCACGTTAGTCCTGGTTAATCTTTTAACAAAGAGAAAGATCCTAAAAGGATGGAGGTTGGTCTAAGGAGAGAGAGAGAGAGAGAGAGAGAGAGAGGGAGAAGGCTGAGGCCAACTTAGATGCAGAGCACCTAGAAGGACAGGGAAGACCATGAAACAAGGGATTATGAGGGGATTAGGGTGAGATAATTATCAACATATTTGATTCTTTATTGATGTTTTATTTACAATGTGCTCATCCCACAGACTCTTTCCATAAACAGTTAGTGGTTCTTCATCTAGTCTGTTCCCTTTAGTCTATGTCCTGTCTCAGTAGTGTTGGCTTTTTACTTTATTCCCCTTCTAGAACTGGCATTTTGAGTCTAGATATTTAATTAAGGTTTCTTCACAATATTGTATCCGCTTAATGAAAGGTAATGCTATTGACCCTTGGCCCTGTTTTCAAGTGGGAGAGGACTGCCCTAATTTTGACCTTGCATTCTGCATTCATATTTCAGTTGGAGAAATGTTTAATCTGGGTTTCAGCCCAAAGTCTGATGTTCATAGCTGGTCTGCCTTCCTGAGTGTCCTGACCAGTTGTGGCGTTTCCAGCAATTCTCCAGTCTGTCACGGCTTAGCCAGGTCTTAGAAGGTTAAGGCACAGTGTGGGTTTCTTAAGGTTTCTATCTTGTATTGCTGATTCCTGAAACTGTTACCTGGACCCAGAAAGCTTATATTCATATCTCAGGAGAAGCCAGTTCTACCCCACAGATGCATCTGTGCTTTCAAAGAAATCTCCTATGAGACTCCCATTTTGGTGCCAGCCCATGAGTTTACCCCCAGGGTGTATCCCAATACCTCAGTAAAAATTGATCTCAAGTAACACAGATATTTCTGATACGTATCAATATTTTGAACTAAGGTCAATAGCAACTTCTAAAGTACTTAACCTATGCAAGGGGTCAAATAGAGGTACTCGCCTATGTGATGTTTAATTGTCATAAGCAAGAATATGTAGATCAAATATCATTTATAGAACTATTAGTTGAACTTAAATGCTAAGAATTAGCATCCTTCTGTGAGGCACATCACTTCCTAAATAAACATTGTCCAAAAAAAAAAAAAAAAGTGACCTAGCTATTTAAATATATTTGGTATTGTCTTATGCATGCTTTCAAAGACTCCTAGAAGAAAAAAAGTGTATTACCTTTTTTTTTTTTTTTTTGGAACAATTTCATTCATGGAGCATGTTTTAAGAAGTTCTCTCAGACATGTTATCAGACTCGGTTAAAAAAAAAAAACAAAAAAAACTAGCACCAGGTGTTGTATCTAAGTGATGAATCACTAAATTCTACTCCCGAAACCAATATTACACTACAGGTTAACTAACTAGAGTTTAAATAAAAATTTGAAAAAAAAAACCAAAAACTTAAAAAATTAAAAAACCTGTAAGGATGCGCCTGGAAAGAAATGTGCACAGATTTCAGTACCGATTTCCCACAGATTTAACAGGACCAGAGAAATTATTCCAGTAAGAAGATACTCATTATTATTCCAATGGAGTCTTTTCCCTTTTCCATTCTGTCACTTAAGGACACGCCTGGTATCATGGCCAATCCGTGTGGTCTAGCGAGTTGATCTCCTTTACCTTTGCCTTTCCACTTCACATAGTGACCAACACCACTTTCAACTTCTGATTTCACAGCAAACTTGCTACTGTTGTCTCTTCCTCCTACATTCTTCTTTTTTTTTATTTTATTATTATTTTTTTTCCTACATTCTTCTTTTCACACAGGTCCTCAATTCACGCAACCTGAAATCCAAAGCCAAGCGCCGCATATTCCAGGTCATTTTCTTTGATATCTTCTGCAGGAGACTGCCATCAGTCTGACTGTTAAAATACTTTCAGCTCTTCTGTGGCATTAGCACTGACTTGTGTATCTGATTGACTTACTTGACTGCAAATTCCTTCTGTGTGAAAACCACGTCTAACCCATCCTATTATTTCCCGAACTGCTGAGAACTCAGCAGTTCAATCATAATATGAAAATACGCTGAATGAATGAAGAAAAAATAACCTCTTGAAAAAAAAAACTATAATTTCTGCGCTGAATGACTAAGAGAAAGTGCAATGGATATAGGTAGACAGAGATCCAGAGTTAAAGAGATTGATTATACAGTCCTAGATGTAAGAAAGATGTGTGAATATACACCAGCAAATCACTTATAGATAGAACAATTCACAATCACTAGCTGTGGTGTGTTTAATTTTAGTTTAAGATATTTGCAGACATTCGACAGCCTGAGCTCATTTAAACAGGCTGGGGTTCTGAAGTAGTATAATTCGGCAGCAGTAAGATGAGCAATAGAGAAAACAGTGTGCTGTGATAACTGGGTGATCTGGTGACATTTATTTATGCATCTCTCCTGGCTGGTGGCAGAATCTTGTTCTGAGTTTCCTAGCAACAGTAATGTGCACATGTGAATATGTCCATGCAAAGAGCGGATGCGATGAATAAAGCTTCCCTTCGCTCCTAGAGACGACAGCTTGACTTTCCAGACCTCATTGATACTAAACCAATATGTTCCAAAATTGCTTCAAAGGAGCCTTGGTCCAGTGGACAACATCATATAAAATTTCACAAAGTAGTCATTAAACTGCCCTGAGCTACTGTGACACGAACACAGGTGTGGAAGCAGAAGTGTTACCGCGGTCTCTGGATTTAAGAGGCAGAATTCATAAGACTTTAAGGAAGCAAACTATTTTTCCCCAAATGTCTAAGACAGGGAACATAGAGACCAACAAATACAAAGTGTTTTTTCTTTTTATTTTGAAATACGTTACTGAAATTTTATCCTAAAATTATACCTTTTCCCTTGGAAGTGTTCATAGTCTATCCCGCAGCATTCGCTCTATATGAGTCATGCATCATTATGCCTCTGAAGACCCCCGGGTCATTTTACTGGCATTGGTTTGGCACTTGGGCTCAATAATGATTATTAACTAGTCCAACAGGTATGATTAATACATGTGTGCCAATGTGGTATTGATTAGCCTTTAATTATGCAAAAGCATCTACATCTTCATAGTAAAATATACATCTACCTGAACACATTAGGATGGAAAGGGGGGAAAAAAGGGTAAAAAGGAGCAACGTGAAGTGATACCCCACTCCTTACCCAAAAAGTCATTTTGAATAATGAGTCCCACTATGATGCTGTTGTGAGAAATAATTTTCAGGATGTGGTCCTGTGAGGTGTTCAAACCACTGTGGCACTAATGAGACTTGGTACATAATCTAGTAATTTAGTGACACACGGCAACTTTTTAACCTTTTATGTGTAAAATGATTAAAGTAAATGATATAAAAATGACATCCCGATGTTAGATTGCTGATTCTCATTCCCTCCTCTCACCCTTATTGAACGTTGTGCAATTATGCAAATTTCTACAAAACATAAAGCTCTAATGGAGGAAGGGTTATCTTCATTGGTTAAACACCTGCTTTTTATTATAAGATAATACTATATATAGATATAATGTATATAATTATATATGTAATATGTTAACCATCCATATGGTATCACTGATGTCACAAGAAACTGTTTCCAATATAAAGTGTGTGTGTCTCTAAAATAGTCACAGAAAATGTGGCATGATCCTTCTATTTTAAGATTTGTTGGTGGGGGGAATCAGTAGTTAATACATTAGCACCTTTGTGTTTTCTTACAGATTTTGTTAAAACGTTGTCCATTATGTCATCCAACAAACACTTGTCTGTGTGATTAATTTCGGTACCACTGGTTCAACCCGCTGCTCGGAAGCACGCACAGTGAAACATCTCTGTAGGGTAGTGTTGGGCTCTGGGGTGACCCTGCCGGGCTTAGGGCTCCATCATTAGAGCTTCGTGTTAAGCAAGCAATGTCCTCCTGGAGGCATTGGGGAAGCACCAAATGTTTCCCCAACTCTGCACCTAGGAAATAATGTCCAGTAGGGTGAGTTATCTTAACAAGTTAAATCTTAGCCTTGAAAGATACGCACAGAGTCTGGTGAGTAGGAGAGAAAAAAAAAGTAAAGAAATAACTCTTTATATAATATATATAATATATTATATTATATATAATATAATATAATATAATATAATATATAATAACAAAAATTCCCTCAGGAGAAATCATGCTCTAGGATCATGAGGGGATTCACACATATAATGTATGTCCCTTAAGTTTTTTCCTCAGGTTTTAGGGTTGGTTTTCTAAGAAGAGAATACAGTTGGTTAAGGGCCTGCCTTCGGCTCAGGTCATGTTCCCAGTGTCCTGGGATCAAGTCCCACATCGGGCTCCTTGCTCGGCAGGGAGCCTGCTTCTCCCTCTGCCTCTGCCTGCCACTCTGTCTGCCTGCACGAGCTCACTCTATGACAAATAAATAAATAAAATCTAAGAAGAGAATACAGAGGAAAAAAGAGAGAAATACTATACAAAACCTAGAGATTGCACAAATACAAATAAATGAGAAAAACCAAACTACAGGACATGGTTGAATTTAAAAGTAAATTACATTTAATATAAGAAAAGTGAAGGTAATGTATCATGACTGCAATTTTTGTGTATGAAATGAAAGTAGTTGAGCCCCACGGAGAAGTTACAGTTAAAATCGGTGGAGAATCATTTAATAAATACCTGGCTTGGAGTTTGAAACATGCTCTGGCAACATGCTTTCAAAGTCTCCTGTAAGAATCGAATCGCTCCCATTCAAAAGCAGATTCTGGGTCTTGGGGTTAAGTTAGTAAATCAGATTTTTAAAGGGAGGGCTTTGGGAACTCACATTTTTAACACATTTTTCTTCTGTTTATTTTCGAGAATGCTCTTCTCACACAAAAGGAGTCTTTCAGAATTACCTTGATGAATGATGAGGGCAGCTTTAGGGAGGCAGAGAGAGAGACGCAGATTCCCACTCAGTACAGACGCTGCTCCTCCTGATGGCAGCCCCTTGTCTGAACATGCCCAAATCTGTTCCAGGAAACAGGGAAGAAAATTTCGATCATTTCAAATCATTTACTTCTCCGTCAAATTACAGCTGGGCTCTCTCCTCCCCTGGAGCACCACGCAGTTTGCTGTACTAGGGCACCACAGTACTCCCCAAATCGCCCACTGCCCAACTGAGACAACAAACCTCTCGAGATGGTAATTTGCCATATTGTTTCTTCAAAAATGAATAAAACCCTTTCCAGAAACAAAAAAACTTTGCAAAATTGTGTTGAACCACTAGAGCAAATGGCTCTCTTCACAAGGGGGATTATGTTTCTTTGTTTTTGTTTTTCTCCTAGAATGAGGTATTTTTTCCTGTCCCTACTACCATGGGCTTACTCCCCAGAGGGGAGGCTGGTGAGGGCATGGGTGAAACAGCTGACGGGGGATCACTTGCTGTGATGAGCATTGGGTGTTCTAGGGAAGTGCTGAATCACCATGTTGCACACCTGAAACTAATATTACACTGTATATTAGCCAACTGGAATTTAAATAAAAATTTTTAGAAATATATAGTTAAGTTAGTTCTCCTCTGTTGGACTTTGTGGCTTTCCTGTTTCTTTTTTTATAAATGGTTTAATTAATTTCCTTGAGTATATGAGTGTATCTGAATATTCACCTGTACACACAAATGTGTCTGTGAATGAAATATATATGTGTATATGCAATAAATAAAATTTTCATGTTAAAAATAAAATTACTGGGTGAAGGGTTATGAATATTTATGAACTGATATTAAATGGTCTCAAATTACATTTTAGAAAGGTTGTGCCAGTTTACTTTTCTAAGAGCAATATGCAAGAATGCACATTTGATCATAAGCTAGTCTACCGTAAATTTCCCAAAAGGATGAGAACATCATGAAGATTCAGTCAAGTGCTTTGTATCAAGGAGTCTCAGTCAGAGAGTCTTAACACCACAAAACCACATGTGTTGTTTGTATGAACACTTCCACATGGGAAAAACACAAAATGCAAACTCACGTGGTCTATAGATTTTTGTCGGGCTCCAAATTCTACTATCTCTACCCCTGACCATCTTTGTTTGTTGTTAAAGGTCAGGCAACCAGCATGGACCACTTTTGACAGTAAGACCACTGGACCTCAGAAATACCCATGACAAATACTTAAAGGTAGCAAAAACCCCTGAGTTAATTCCCACATTGTTTTAGTGACTATGCTAATGTAAACTTCTTGAATAAAAATATTGCTTAACAAAATCAGTAATGTTGTCTTGTAAATTTTTTTATAAAAATGGATACAATCACTTTTAAAGATGCTATAGAATTTTCACTAGAAACAAATTCACATTAGTTTGCACCATATATTTGCTAGCATCATAAGACCTTGTGCATAATTTATAAGAAACTAATTTGGTCTTGAACATAAATTTTCTGGTGGTGGGGTAAAGTTCTTTATTATGCATGTTTTATGGCTTCCCTTTTTCTCCTTGCCCTGATAAAGTGTAGGAGTGTTGCGCTGCTATACATTAACTTCTGACTGTATGCATTATAGACCAGTAGGCACCACTGTGAAAGTCTTGGGACACATGCTTGCTACAGTTGTGGATAAGAACAGTTCATTTATAATCTAATGAAAAGTTGGATTAACATTTTAGATTTTTCTCTTAGGCACCTCACTTTATGATCTAATAAAATTCCATTCACTCAATAGATTACATTTTGGGGGTTGAGCCTACAAGAAATGCTTTTGTCCTTTAGATTAAAAATATGTATTTCTAACAGCAAAACTAAATCTTTGAGCCATATAAAATTCCATCTCTCCGGGTTCACTGAGAGACACTCGGTGGTGCAGATACTGGTACCCTTGCATGCATTAGGCGGCACTGCCACTTAGCATGCCCCTATTTCTGGCACCCTAAATCTCCTTTGATCAAGGTACCCAGTATATTCCAGGCATAACTGCATGGCATTGTAGAGTAGATCTGACATGAAATAGAAATGTCTGTATCTCAGGGAACATTTTCCATGTACCACCCCTCTAAACTCACTCCCCTCATTTACCCAACCTTGATAGATCCATTATGCATAATTTAAATATACAAATATTTAATATATTAATATTAAGTTAAGTTAAGTTAGTTAAGTTGTTATATTTATATATATATAAATATATATAATAAAATTATATATATTTATATATAAATATATAAAGCAATTCTCTTATGAAGAAGAAAACAAACTAATATAACTCATTGTTCTTGGCGATGAGGCAGTGTGTCTCTTGAGTCCATGAAGCAAGGGTGGTTTGAGGGCCTGGGCTCTTCCTGGAAATGGGGAGAGCTGAGTGGATATGTAAGGAAAGCAAAAAGACATTCAAAGCTGAGGGAAAAGAGGCAAGCAAGCAGCTGTGGCGTTCTGGGTAGGTCTAGAGCATCTTGACTGTAGCTCTTTCTAGCTGTTTCATCTTAGATGAGAACAATTGTTTCCATGATCCCTTCTGGAAGGTTGAAAATACCTAACTTGGGAGTTTGTTGGTATCATTGTATCAAACAATATAGGTGAAAATCTTTTTGTAAACTACAGGGCAAGATACATACATACATATATTATTTTGCTAGGTAGGGAGAAGGAAATGCATAACGTAATCCAAAGAGAAAGCCTGACATGCTTTGTCTTTCTCACGGTATTACCCAGTTTTATGTTTTAATTTCAGTTTTAGAAAATAATTGTATTTGAAATATAGTTTTGGTCATCCTGGGCTCAATATATTTCAAGATTAAAGACTCCATACAAGTAGAAAGACAAACACAGGTTTTTGGCAAAAATTAAAGTTCTAACTTCTGTTATGCCCCATGATTTAGTTTTCATCGAACTCGATTAGATTCAATAATTGTTCAGTAAGACAAAAAGATCAATGCCTCACATTGTTTGAAATGCATTTTTTGGCATCTTTGCGGTGACTTAACAGAGAAGGGAGTGGAGGACCCTGGAAATGATATAAGCCTCTTACTGTGAAGCAATGTCTGCACATTGTAGGTGCTTAATAAATACACACGTGCTTGGGGCGCCTGGGTGGCTCAGTGGGTTAAAGTCTCTCCCTTCGGCTTGGGTTGTGAATCCGGGGTCGTCGGTTCGAGCCCCGCCTCGGGCTCTCTGCTCAGCAGGGAGCCTGCTTCCTCGTCTCTCTCTGCCTGCCTCTCTGCCTGCTTGTGATCTCGATCTCTGTCTAATTAAAAAAAAAAACAAAAAAACAAAAAACCTTTAAAAATAAATACATAAATACACGGGTGCTGTCTGATTTGTAATTTAAAGTACCCAGGCACTAAAAGATAACTGTGTGCTTACTCTAAACAAGTGTGTAATTCATAATCATGTACAACCTAAATTAATTTATGTTAACTTAAGCGCGGGGGTGCTGGACGGGACCGCGCGCACTGTGCCGTGGCTCCGTTCACTGCTCCCCGCTGCTGCCTGAACCCGCCGCAGCTCAGAGCCACACGGAGGCTGCGGCAGCTTGGGCCCCGGAGAGGCTGAGGAGCCCCGGAAACCGCTGCCGGTGTCACCGGGGTCATCTACACCCGTTTTTAGAAGCTCCTCCAAGCTGAGCTCTCTTCCGCGGGCCCTGGGCGTCGGAGGACACGCGCAGGGGCAGCGGGATGCGCAGCGCCTGCGGAGGAGTCTCAGATCCACGTTTTCGCCACCTGCCGCCGCGCGCCCCGACGGCCGCCGCGGTCCGCTGGTTCCCCCGCGCCAGCGCCCGTAAGGACCTGCCGGGCGGGGTGTGAGCCCCTGACGAGTTCACGGAAATCACCAGGTGCCCCCTCGGACGAGAGCGCGCCCGATGCTCGCAGTCTCGTACGGAACGTGGAACAGGCGAGACAGAGCTTGCACCGGAGTTACTCTCGTTCTTGACGCAGGATGTGGACTGCGCAAAAACAGTTCGTTATAGCGAAAGCGGAAGACAGTCAGAGTTACCCCACAAAAGAGAGGGCGCTCCTTCTGCGAAGACACTGTCCTACTTGGGCTGGAGCTGAACGGGGGCTTGGTTTTAACCCACCGGCTCCTTTCAGGGACACCCGGCAGGACAACCTTTTGACGCTTATCACCCCTGTCTGCAGAGTCTGTCCTTCCTTTGGCTCTGGTGGCTCCCTAAAATGTTATCCATTTCTCACACATCTACTTTGTGATGAGAAGAGCCCTGTCATGTTTCAAAATAGGAAGAGCTATTTTCACTTCATCTATTTGTTTTATTTTCCCTTTCTTGGAGGCTGATTTTAGAAGATGAATTTTGGTAAAAGACTCCAGGAACAGAAAGTTAAGCCCAGGAAGGTGCTCTCCAAAAAACCCAGTGATATATCCTAGCACTCTCTGCTAAGTTTGAGCGATTTTACCACTTTTTTTTCAGCTTCACTGAAGAAAGAAATGTAATCGTACCATCTCCTAGTTCTCTTTGTGTGACAAATATATAAGTAATTATACTTTAAAATTGATGATCTTAACACTATTCTTTAAAATGCTCCTTCAAAGGTACATTCAAAACATTAGAACACTTATTATTTATTCCCTGTAGCTTCCTCTCCTTTCAAAAACCTCATCTCCTATAAAATAAAAATAGAATCAAACTTTAATTAAAGTGATGAAAAATGTATGATATATATGCATTAATGATGATTCATGGGGGAAAAAAAGTAAAGAAGCATCGAGGATAAAGAAAAAAATGAAAAAAGGGACTGATTTAAAAATTAATATTTCTGGAAACAAACTGCCAACAAGATTTTACTTAGAAATCTCTTTTGACTGATAAAGAAGCACCTTTAATAAAATAATTTTCTCTTCTTTTTTAGAGCTAGTGATCATACTTTGCAATGCTTTTATGTAGTCACAAGCAAATATATTCATGGTTTTGACTGAAATATATCACCCAAATTACTCACTGTGCCAGTGACTTGAGTATTCCATATAGTGGGTCCCTATGCAAAATACAAACTTCTTAGTGAGTATTTAAAAATTCATCCTTCTTCCTACCCCCAGCCATTCGCCCTCCCCCATTAATATAGAGTCCTCAAAAAACTCACCCTCAAGGATCAGACAGATCACATTGGTGGAGTCAGGATCTAACAAATTAACATGCTGATAGTAGCTGCATATGTTGAATTTTAATGCCAAAAATATATATTTTATATAAAATGGTTATCATGGAATATTTTCACGGCTTTTTGTAAGCATATGTGTTTGCATCTTAGAGTTAAACATTTAGAACATTTATATTTTGAAATGCAGCATGAAATAAAAATGAAATAAGTGGAGAATCCGCCTCAGTGTTGTTTTTCTGTGCTCCAGAGTGTTCTACTATTATAACTTGGCTGTCTGGAGGGCCTCCTCCACCAAACAAGCACGTGGCTACTCCCTCTAACAGAAATGTTGTGTTCTCTGTCAGCATAGGGTGTCATTACTAAGATTATTTATGGTGTTTACATTCAGAAGTCACAACCTCTGAATCAAACAGGAAGGAAGCCAGAAGCCGGTTTGAAGGACAGAACTTCTACCCCACAAATCAGCATGTAGGTGTGGTGGTCATCTCAGCTGGTGGTATGAATTGTGTCAATCCGTCGGACCAGTTTTAGGACCCCAGTATGTACAGCGAGAATTTTATGAGGGAATGAACAGAGACAGAAAGCGAGAGGCCAGGCAAAGGCCTGTCTTCTTAATAAACAATACTTGTTACATAAGCCAGAGATAGAAAGCTCTTTTGAGATGCAATTTTTTTTTCTTTTCTCTAACATGCTGTTACTGTACTTACACTGTTTCAAGTTAGCAATTATTTTACAAGGAGTTGAAGGGGGGGAGGGGAAAGATATCATTTAATACAATGCTTAACCTTCAGCAGATGAGGCAAGGTGAATACAATTTAAAAGTAGAGCAGAGGTCCCCCCCCATTGGCTTAAAATCAACATAAGCATGAGAATGGAGCCCACTAATTATGCATGCATTTTTTTCATAATGCACTAATCATTTCTATGCCTTTCTGTATTGCAGTGTTTTAAGAGAAGATGGTGCTATGAGATAGGTAAAAGGAGGAACTGATAAAAATTGACTGTCAGAACCCTGGGTAAAAATCAGAAAAGCGCTTACTTGTATAATTTTTAAGAACAAAAATATTTTGCCTAATAATGGTGAAAATAATTTCACAAAGGGACTTAATTATTAAAGATATAATACATAATATTCAAGTTAACAGTAATTCAAGGAAAAAAAAGTGATCTAATTCCAAAATGTGTGGTAAAGATCAAATGCAGTGAAATACTAAAATAGTTGTATAGCTTTTTTGGTATCTGTTCTATGGGGGAAAAAAAAGAAAACAAGGGTCAAGAAAGGCCAACTTCCAGATGCAGATCACATCTGGAAGTTGTGTCTGGAATTTATGAAATGATGTGTCTGCAGGACTCCAGACACATCATTTGGATGTGTCTGGAGTCTTGGAAACTTGACACACTAGCTTATGTTCTCCTACAAGTGGACCCCGAGCATCTGGAGGTTTTTACAGGGGAGTGAGCTACCTGCAGACACTTGGCAGAAGAAATGTTCTGGGTTCCCTGTTATTGCAGAAGGTCATCTTCTTGGTCAGGCCATGCAGCTCAGGAAGGGATGTACAGGGAACCTTGGAAGGAGGGGACTAACCAGCCAGATCAGTCAAATCAACTCTGGCAATCGACGGGAGACAAATGCTACCCTCAGATGGCCCTCACATCCCCCAAATAATCTTAATGTGTGCCTCTCTTCCCTGTTAACCTTGCTAATGATAGAGATCAAAAATAGTTTACTGTTCTGACTTCACCTCTTACACTGATGAGGGGATATGTGAACCATCCTAAATGCCTAAATTAGACCTCGTTCTTAATAAATTATCTCTTTTAATCAGACTGAAATTCTGGGTGCTACGTGCTATCACCTCTGTTTTGTAGGTAAACTAAGGTCGATGGAAGAAGACAGCTTGTCCAAGTCCCATACCTGGGAACAAGTTAGACCAAACTCATTCAGAAAATAGTGCTTTTTCCATCATAACTTACATACGAAGTGCATTGCTCACTTCGTTTTCCACTACTTGCTCAACGAATGCTTATTCTATGGAATTTCCTTTAGATGTTAAAACTTGTCTTTACAAGACTTATTTTGCATTTTGTTTTATTTAATTTTATATATAACATTATTCTATGTTTTTGTCCATTGTCATTTATAAAATTACATATATAATAGTATACATTTATTTTATATATGTGTACAATATTACAGATAATATTGTAAGGACCTATTTAGCTAGAGGCTTCCATCAAGGTTAAAACAATAACGTTGTTTAACCCTTAAACTATCCCTGCGCCCTTACTTAAAAACAAGTCCAGAAACCAGCTCCAGGTAACAAAGCCCAGATACAAGGGTGGGTCAGGCCAGGTGAAGACATCCGATCAGTTGGGGTGCATACTGTTTCCCTAGCTACCAAGGAGTATGGGCCCCACCCTTTGGGCACCTTTTGGGTGCCAATTCTAACCAAGGTGTGATAGGCTGGTTCAACTGTCTACTATAGGGTAAATTGTAATTCAATTGGTCACCTAGCATGACTGTGCAGCTTTCTCTGTATGTTACAATCTCACTGGCCACCTGTGCGTAGCCAGGTCCAACTGCATGGCCTTTGCCCTTAAAAGCTAGTCTGGGAAACAGAGAAGGGTCGCCCTCTCTGTAAAAGGCGCGGCCCTGGCCGGTCAGTTTGATTCTTGATGCTTGGTGCGAAATAAAGCTTTGCTTGACCTTCGCTTTATATCAGTCTCGCTCCTTTAATCACGGACCCATTTTGGGGGGGGCATAACAAATATATATTTACTTTATATATGTGTGTGTGTGCATGCATAAGTACACAAGATCAAATTTGGGGGAGGCCTGGAGTTACTGACCTATAGTAACTGGAATGATGTTTATTTTACAATTGTGACAGGGCTTCATAGATATTGATTATAATTCTTATTTTATTTTGTTTATTTTTCCTAGGATCCCAGATGCTTGGAGGTGAATACAAAACCTTTTCTCTCCCATAACTTGTTCTAAAGTTTTCCTTCTTCCTCTGCTAAATCATGGTTTTTATTTTTATATTATTAAATTTTTATACACATGAATTATTATAACTTGCATCTATTATTTTTAGAAAAGAATGGAATAGGTTATATGTTTTCAAAGAGAAGCTCTAGGGTTCATTTGTTACATGATCTAGGCTTCTTTACCTCTCCATAAGCTAGGTTTCTTTACCTCTCTTCCTCAAGTAACCATCTTTTGATTGATGGCTATATTTAGTAGAAAAATAAATACGTATGCAACAATTTTTAACCCCCTGAAATCTTCAGGCATATTCCCCTCAGGAAGACTTTACCGTTGTGAACCACTCTCGTGTGCAAAACTGAGAAGATGGTAAACTAGGGTGACTGGCTCTTTATAATGCAATTTTGGCTTGTCATGGTCTAGAAAATGCCCTAGAGAAATCCTGGGGAGACAGAAGACACTAGTATTTGGTGTTTGGGAGATGAATGCAAATAACAACCCAAGTGGGGCGGGGGAAACATCCCACTGAGATAGATTGCATTGTCAATATTGATTTGCACACTTCTTCCCTGCCTTACCCTGGCAAAGGCCCTGCCTGCACAGTCATGACTGCAGAGCAGAAGAAGGGCAGCACGAGTCAGGCTCAGAAGGACCAAACTAGGTTGCCATCCATACATGAGTGGAGCTGACACACCAGCCAGGCCGAAAGCAGTCTTTCCTGCGCATGCCCTCTGCACAACTAGACCAGGGGCTTGTTGTCTGGGCAGAATCAACTTCAAAGGCTCCGCACTGGAAGAATCACCTGGTGGAGCCCCAGCACATTCCCTGATCTAGCTCAAAGGGTGGCACTGGCGGTCTCCCATTCTGGAAAACATTTCTCCATTACCTCCAACTGACCAGATAGTATGCAAAGCAGGCATCAAGCCCTGCTGGTACTAATTCATTCTCTCATCTCTCAACAAGGCACCAAGACCAACTACAGCATCAGATAACCTCAAGGAAATGAGTAGGTACCTAAGGAGTGACACTGGAAGAAAAAGAAAGAGAAAAAAGAAAGGGAAGGAAGGGAGTCCCAAACAGATGTAATACTCTAATACAAAACAAAAGGTGAATCTGATTTAATGGAACAGTAGAGTAAGAATTTAAAAGAATCATGATAATTATTTCCAAAGTGATAAAGGAGATATATTAGTTGTCAAAAAAGAAAATTTATAATAAAATAATAAGACAGGGTATGAAAAATAAAGTATTTGATGAAAGTATATGAAAACAGAGAAGATTCTATTCTATTAAAAATCATCTAGAATTACATTTGTTATTTATTAAATGTTTATTTATTAAAATTTATTCAAATTATGTTAATCATATTTATATAATGTATAGACATTAATTTCCAGTAATGGAATCTTTCTATCTTAATAATCTTAAATGATACATTGCTATTATATATTACTTATATAAAAATATGTTTATATATTATGTGAGATTTTTAATAGATATTATGTGCCATGTAAGGTAGTATATGATATTACATATATATTCTTTTGGATACATTTATGTATTTGCATAATTCATTCGGTGAACTTACTCTGCCTTTTAAATATTTATGTAAACAAACTCAAAATTATGTTCAGCCAACATTTCCTTTACTAATTTAATAGTCACAATCATATAGACTGAGGATTCTGGATGGTATGTATTAGGCCTCTAAATATTGAAGTACTGTGCCTTACCTTGTAAGTACACCAAAGATAAAAACTCATTTTTCGGTCCCTAAGACTAAGAATAAATATACACTTAACTTAGATTTTATGGTACCTATTGAATAATGATGCACATTTTCAGACCAAACATAAAAGCTAACCAAGGGCTTAACATTGTTAAAGGCACCTGCACTAGCAACTTTTCTCAGTCGTTTTGAGACCCATAGTTGACATACAATTTAATTAAGGTGAATTAAAGTATCTCAAGCTTATAATAATTTCATTTTATATTATAAATGGAGCCAGCAGTGCATTAAAAATATGTAATTCATCATGAACAAGTAGAATTTCTCAAAAGATTGAAAGAATAGCTCATCTAGAAGAATTTGTAAATGAAATGACCACATTAGCAAACTAAAGGGAAAAAAGTTTATCAGAAGATGGAAATGTTAAATTTATGTTGCCTATTTTTAATTTTTTTTAATTATTATTTTTTTCTCTTTTTGATAGAGATTACAAGTAGGCAAGAGAGGCGGGCAGGGAGAGAGAGGAGGAAGCAGGCTCTCCGCGGAGCAGAGAGCCAGATGCTGGGCTCGATCCCAGGACCCTGGTATCATGACCCGAGCCGAAAGCAGAGGCTTTAACCCACTGAGCCACCCAGGCGCTCCCGCCTATTTTTTATTAAAACTCAGAAAATTAGGAATAGGAGTACTTCCTAAAGTGATAAACCTTTCTCATAATGTTTTTTAAAGACTTTATTTATTTATTGGACAGAGAGAAAGAGGTCATAAGCAGGGCGAGTGGGAGAGGAAGAAGCAAGCTTACCACTGTGCAGGGAGCCATGCTGGACTGGATCCCAGCACTCTGGGATCACAAGCCAAGCTGAAGGCAGATGCTTAACTGACTGAGGCTCCCAGGTGCCCCAAACCTTGTTCATAATTTTTAAAACTTTATATATGTTCTCTTTATTTGAATATATAAATCAAAATTCCAGTTTATAAACTGTAGTTTTAACATAACCCTGGAGATCTTTTCTAACATGGTAAGGTCTGGGGAAAAAAAAATATGCGAATGAAAAATTTAAGTAATCTCATTACTCATCTACATAAGAAAAAAAATCAAGAGAATCCCATGAAAAATCTGTAAGACTGCAAGAAATTTTAGCAAATTGAACACAAACAATGTCAAATTTTAAAACAAATGACATGTCTGTACTTCAGCATCCGTCAACAGGAAAATAATGAAATCACTTAAAGGATATGCAATTTTATCAAGTTGATAATGTTACTAATTTTATTACCAAATAATTAAAATAATAACACATATTAAGATAATATGGAAAATCACTACAAATCATGTGTTCTGAATATACAGTCCTTTGATATCTTTGTTCTTTTGTTGTTGTTATTTAAATTAACCCTTTATATATGGACCAGCAATGTTTCAAAAGATGGAGGCTCTGAGGGTCTTCTAGTGGCCAACTTCACTGTGACTCAGGAGGGGTGGTCTAAGTAGGCTACTATTTTCATGCGGGGACCACAATGCCCAGATCTCCGCAGCTCATCTTGTCTGGGTTTCAGAAGGACCACATGTGCTTGGCATGCTTGCTTATTTCAATTTTTCTCACCTTTTCCCTGAGGGAGGGTCTATAACTGGTCTGGTATTTATGCAGATTCCCACCCTCTTGGTACATTTAGCCAAGTCACCTTGATGCCTTCATTCTTTGTATCACCTCTGGTGATAATCCCTATATGCATTTACTTCCTCTTAAAAAATTACGAAATTTTAAAAATTTCTCTGTTCAAGTTACATAACTGGGCTGTTACCAAGGGCTGCTGTCACTCGCCTGCCTCTCCTTTTCTCCTTTAATGGTGAGCAGTGAACGGGCCCCCAGGAAGTGTATCCATAGTCGGGTCATATGGCATCGAGGAAAGGTAACTATTTCCTGCCCTTCTCATTTAAGTCTTACTCCTACCTTGACATCTGTCAATGGTGGCGGGGGTGGGGAGCTGCAATGCTAATATAACACCTATGTTTCTGTTTTTCTATGCGTGCAGAATACTGGAATATAAGATCACAATATTTGACTTAAGTGTAGAGGACATTTCAGTTCTCTGTGTGTGTGCAAGAACCAGAGAGTGGTGAGAAGGCAAGAAATGATGGTAGAATAAGGTACTGAGATGTATCATATCAAGAGTTCCTTCTGCAAGCTCAGCTACTTGAGTCTGGGAATTATTTTAGGATTTGAGCAAACTGGGTCTCTGTTCTCCAGAGTTAGAATTTTTCTAGCACTAAACCTTCATATTACTAAATTCACATATGATAAATATATAGATAATCTCTTATTACCTGTTGCCTGTCAAATTTAGTTTGGGGTCATCTTTTGTTTGTTATAGAAACCACAATACCCAGAAGGAGAGCTCTTCTCATGATGATGGCAGGGGTGCCACAGGGCAAAGAGAGGGGATGGGGGATGGAATTTAAACTGAAGGATGAGAATGAGCCAGGAAGGGAAGACAGCATTGCTTACAGAACACATTCACATGTTGCATGTGATTCTTATGAAAGTCCTATGAAGTAAGGGCATGTATGATTAGTCTAACTTTACAAATGCAAAAGAAAGATGTTCAGAAAGAATGAATGGCATACAATATCACAACACAAACAATGTCACAAAACAAAAGAGGAAAAAAAGAAAAACAAAAAACACTAAACAAATACTGTTTAGTATTCCACTATGAAACAATTTGTTTTTCTTTAGGCTTTCTAAATATTTCCAGTAAAAAGACAATGTTCCACCTGGTATGACAGACAGAAAAGTGTGTATAAATTTTAAAGTTAACAGAATACATTACAGAAAAAGTTCTGAATGCAATCCTGAACTCTGAGGGGTTACAGTTCAATGTCCACCACAGCCCACGCCATGGTAGGCTGTGTATCTGAGACAAAGAGCTGGTTACTTTAGTAAATACATTTGCCTGGAATTATTATCTCTTTGGCCATTCAACTATTCAACTTAGGCCATGAAACCCAAGTTGAATTTATTTCTGGAAAATAGATCCTGAGGTGATTCGTCCTGTTTCGGTTAGAGAAATAGATCAGAAGATTTTATTTCCTTCATCGAAGAGGACATGAATGTGGATGATGAAATGTTTGTTACAATATCAAGTACAGAGTAATAGCTCAAAGTCATCGAAAGAACTGATACTCTTTATCTAAAAATGTTAAGGATCTTAAAGAACAAGAAAAATTAGGAAATCATCTTTTTGTGAAACACTAGAAGTTCAAAAATGCATTTATTCCGTGCAACACTTAAAACACTATTAAAATATTACCTTCAAGTGTAGGTTGTCACTTTTCATTGCTTTGCTATTAGTATTCCAATTTAAAGTACTTGTGCATGACTAAATCCTATTTCAATCAATTTTTGAAGCAAGGTTTTATAATTTGCTTTATTCTTACCCTATCCTACTTGAGTTTTGCTCTTTTCTACCTCAGCTTTGTGTCTTGGACAATCAATCAAGTACAAAAGAATGCTGAAACATCACAACTTTTTTATCAACCTTAAAAAAGAAAGTAGTCAGGTCTTTTAATTTTTCTTACTTTCAGTCTATCATTTTTTTAAAAAAAGATTTTATTTATTTATTTGACAGAGAGAAACACAAGGAGAGAGGGAACACAAACAGGGGAAGTGAGGGAGGGAGAAGCAGGCTTCCTGCTGAGCAGGTAGCCTAATGCGGGCTCCATCCCAGGTCCCTGGAATGATGACCTGAGCTGAAGGCAAACGCATAACTGACTGAGCCACCCAGGCGCCCCTCAGTCTATCATCAATAACCTGATATTTAATGTTTTATGTGTTCCCTCTTCTTTATGCCAAAAAATAAAAGGGAGAGAAAAAAATAGAGAAGACTTTTTTACAGGTGATCTAAACTTTTCCTTATGTTTTATGTGGCTAGGTACATATAAATTTTATGTGTGCTATACTGGAAAAAAACATACTTACAAATACCTTTTTATGAAAACTTTTTATGAACACGTTTTATGATTTTCAGGAATTCAATCACTCTCCCTCAGTAATCAATGCATTTATTTCTAAAATGAGGATAATAATCCTAAATAAATCATCAAATGTTTGCACTTGAATATCTTGACATACACATCAAAACCCTTAGTAATATAAAAATCCTCTATCTAGCTACCCATTAAAATAATCCCAGTATATATTATTTGCCTAAAACACAGTGTCTTGTTTTCTCGTGTATTTTTCCATAATTTTGCATAGTGCCTAACACAGAGCAGAGCATGATGAATTTGAGAGAGAGACAGGGAGAGAGTGTGAGCAGGGGAGAGATGCAGAGGCAGAGGGAGTAGCAGGCTCCCCACTGAGCAGGGAGCCGGACGTGGGACTGGATGCCAGGACCCTGGGATCATGACCTGAGCTGAAGGCAGATGCTTCAATGACTACGCCATCTGGGTGCCCCAACAACAAAATCTTTGAATGGGTCTTTGAATTTGCCTGGGATGCTCCTTCTCTCCACCTCTTCACTTGGCTACAGTCTCACTCATCTCAGGACTCAGCTTGAACATCAGTCATCTGGGCCTCCTCCCTGGGTTCACAGACCAGATTAGGGCTCACTGATAGGCAGCGTCTAATACTCTGTAATTGTCCTCATAATATTTAATAGAGTTGGAGTCAACAAACTGCTTGTGTAATCATGTATTAACACCTTCTTTCAGGGCACCTGGATGGCTCAGTCAGTTAAGCATAATTCTTGGTTTCTGCTCAGGTTGTGATCTCATGGGTTGTGAGATTGAGCCCTCCATTGGGCTCCACACGAAGAAGATCGTCTCCCTGTAACTCCCCCTGCGCACACACACACTCTCTCTCTCAATCACTGTTTCTCAAATAAACAAACCTTTTTTAAAAAAACACCTTCTTGGACTACACCGTACAATCCATAAAGGGCTTTATAAGTGCTGTCTCTAGCTTCTAACCATAAAAGTATTCAATAGAGATTTAGCTTGTTGAATGAGTAAATGAACAAATAAGCAAAGGTCATTCAGCAAAACTAGAAAGAAAAATTCTGGATCTAATATTTTCATGCTATATTGGTTGCAGACAACTTAATCCACTCCAGTTAATTTAAGAACAGAGGGATTTTATTAAGGGATATCAAATAGCTGACCAAAGCAGTGCACTTACTTGAGAATGGGGCCAGAACTAAATTTTGAGGAACAGCCTCGAACTCTAAGTATGTAGAACAAGCTAGAACTGTTGAACTGGCTTCATCAGATATGTCACCATGTCTCACGGGAGACCCACCATGTCTCCGTCATACCCATTTCAGCCTTGTGGAAGATGGTTCCCTCATGCGGTGTTCTTCAAGACCCTTATCAAAGCAGCATGTATTCTCCACCGGGAAGATCCCTGTTCATACCTAATGCCTCATGTAACATTTCCATCTTACAGCTGATGGTTGCTGAACCCATCAGACTTTAGGATATTGTGGGTTTGATAAGTCCATGATGAGAGGCTCTGACCACATGACCCATAGTCAGTTGCTCATTTCTAATGGGCCTGAGTAGCATGTGAGATGGTATCGCCTTGCTTTAGAATCCAAAGCTTCTAGATTATGGTTGTCCTTTGAGGGAATTACCCAAACTTCTCACAGCTGTTTTCTCCACCACAGATACCTCTGAAGCCCTGCAGTCTAATTCCATAAACTAGATTATGTGGTGGAGCAGCAGGCCATGTAACCAAGTCTTAGAACTACAGCAGAGACCTTTCTTGCTCTAAGACTCCTTTGTCTCCCATTAAATGGGTTGTAGCAGAAGTCTGGAATATGATGCTCTTCATTCCTAAAGGCACTGCATTCCTTCTTAGTGGTGGCAGGTGTAAGATCTAATAATTCATCTTTACTTCCAAGGAGATGTTCTGCTATAGGCCAGACCAATGGACTTCACTAAGGTTGAAGACCCCTGAATCTTCACTGGGTTAATCTTCCACCATCTGGATTTCATGTTTCTAACCAAAACCACCAATTTACTTGCCACTTCATGTTCATCTCTTCCCCTAAACATGATATCATCCATATAGTGAGCATTGTGATATTTTCTGAGTATACTCAGGTGATCCACGTCTCTTTGGACTAGCTTATGACCAGGCAGAAGAGTTAATAGCCTTGGAGTCTGACCATAAATATAGTATACTACTGTCCATGTTAATCTCATGTGAAAGAGAATTGTTTCTTTTCTTCCTTCCTAATAAAGATGGAAACATAGAAATATTTCCCAGATGAATGATCTAATACTTGGTACTTGTGGCTGTGTTGATCACCTCTAGAAAAGATACATTTGGAAGCACAGCTGAAAATGGGATAAATTTGCATTAGTTCATTGTCAACTTGAAGGATCTGTTTATTATTTTGCTTTGTTTTGCAGGGCAAGACCGTATTTTCACAGGATGTGGTGGATCAGTCCCTGCATTTTAAGTGTGGCACTAATCTTGGCCATTCACTCCAGGATATGAAACTGCTTTTGACTGATTCTTGATTATAAGTTGGGGCAAGGAGGTTGAGCCTTCCACAGACTTTTCCCACTATAATAACTATAAATCCAACTCCCTGGTATGCTTATTCCAAATAGATACTCAAGTACTTGGAAATTACCACTGTGATTTGGACCCAGACAAGGACTCCATTTATTTTCTACCACCAATATGCCCAACTTTAACCACATGGCCTCAATAAATTTTGGGGTCCCCAAGTATCAACATGAACCCTAAAACAGAGAGCCCCTGATACTCCCTTTTTCCAGTGTACTGTCATCTAAGCAAACAGTATAGAATCATTTGTGGAAGGACTGGGGGATTCATTACTAAAGTGTTGCTGCGCTACCACTCCTAGGAACTCAGTTTTCCCCTCAGTTAGTAGATTCCAGGTCTCAGTCATTAGATCTTTCATAATAAACAACGGATATATTTAGAGTTGGTGAGTCTATTGGGTAAAAAAAAATGATCACTTTCCTACATAGTTGTAGGCATTTAAATTGGAACAACAGAGTGAAATATATTCTACCTTGAGAATGACTTCCAAAATGTGAAAATATAAATTTTCAAAATTTTAAAGTATGAGAATTGCAGCATTATTTCATGCCGCAAAAAGATAAGTAGTTTTAGAAAAGAAAGAGAAAGGGGGGAAAAAAAAAGAACGAACGGAAACAATGCAAATACCTATGCATAGGTGGACGGCTATACAACTACCCATACAAGTGAATATGGTGTGGTCATTCAAAAGAATTATGGATCTATATGTACTGGATATTGAAATATCTGAAATATATTGTTAAATGTGAAAATTCACTTCTTTTTTATTAGAAGCATAATTTACATACATGAAAATGGACAGATTTTAGAGGTACTGTTTGATTTGTTTTTACAAAGACAACAACCCATGCAAACCCTTATCAAGGAATAAGAAAAGATTGTTGGGCCCCTTTCCAGTCAATCCTCCCATCCCAGAAGGAGCCAATGACTTTTAAGGCAATAGATTGGTCATGCTTCTTCCAGAGCGTCATTGAACAGAATCATGCGGGATGCAATATCTCATGTCCGGCTATTTTGCTCAGTATATTCTTTTGAGTTTCATCCATGCCAATGCATGTACTAGCAGGACACATCTTTTCATTTGTGAATACTAGGATATTCACTTTCTTATTTATTTTTGTAATGTAGCTTTAATGCAGACCTGCTCAAGGAGACTTCCCACATTATAGTTGCTTATTTCTAGCTTCTTTCATCTTGTCCAAATTATAATTTTAGGCATTAACTTATTCATAATACACTTGTCATGAGGTGTCCCTTCAATATCTACCAAACTTCAGTAAGTCCGTATTGAGTTCAGTCTGCTTAGCTGTCCTGAAATGTACTGGCCCCTCAGCTTTGACTTCGTACTTGGCTTACATTTTCCATTCAGATCATCAACCACAGTTGACAAATATGTTCTGTAATGTTTGATTTTGAATTCTGAATTCTGTTTGGATAATAACAGGGAGTAAAACAAACGCATTCTTTCTTCAAAAGGCTAATAAGGGTCAGAACATGGTAATGTCCCCGTATCTCCATCTGAGGATGCAGCTTGTGAAAACAGCAAACACACAATCATGTAACAAATCATGCACATGCGATTCGAAGGAAGTGGAAATAAACCTTCCTGGCATGCGGCACCTTCTGTTGGATCTGCACACATCGTATTCATGGAGGTGCGGAACGTTCCTTTTCTGCTCTCCCTAAATCAATCATCTTTCAGAATAAATGACTGGAGACCTCTTTGAAACATTATCTGCCTTCTGTGGCAGATTTGTAGCAAACAAGAATAGCAATGGCACACGACAAACAGATTTAAAACAAAAACTAAAATTGCTCACATTAGACAACTTGTAAGTGAATCCTTGCAAAATGACTTTAGAGGCAAAGTACATGTTCAGATCTTAAATGCCAAGCAGATTTCTACTACCAAAGCCAAAAACCAGGATGGTGACAAAACTCTCAATATTCTAAGACAAAATCACTAATTTCTCATAGGTCTTTTATTTTTAAAGGATCAAATTGTCTGAATGGATCTGAATCTGAGAGTGAGTGAAAAACACCAAATGTTATCATGGAAGAAAAAAAAACTAAGAAATATCACATTTTGCTAAGAAAACTATTTTAAATTTCTAAACTGTGTACTGATAGTTACATTTTAATAAACTCATAAAATATAATATCAAAATTAAAAAGGGAAAAAGTACAAAAACTGAAGTAATATTCAAAATAATGCAGTATCTAAAAGTAAAAAAAATGGAATAGCAATCTTTAAACTAAACTGCTTGTAGAGTTTAGACAACACTGTGTGGGGTTCTGAAAACACCAGACAAGACAATAATCTGAATTTTAAGCTTTTCTATTTCTTATAAAATAGTGTATATGCAATGTCTTTCCTTAGGGAAATAGAAAGTCCCTAACTAACTGTGTTAGTTAGGATTATGTCAGGAAAACAGAAGCCATTATGGATATTCCTGTAAAAAAAAGGACTTTCATAAAGGAATTGGAGCCTTTTAAAACCACTCGAAGGCTCAGAAGAAAATGTCAGGTTGGGGTCTCATGACTGTTTTAGCTACCTAGAGGGAGAAAGATCCTGCTACCCCAAATCATGCCCTCAGCTTCAACTTCTCCTGAATGTTGTACAAATGTATCTTATTGGCAGAATCTAATCTAAACCATATAGGAAAAGGATTGGGGGGGGGGCAAAAAATGCAGGATGAAGAAGCATCAATTTCAGATCAGTAAGAAACATTATAATAAAATAGTATTTGGCTACACTGTAGTATATATATTAACAGAATAATATTAATGTGCAATAAGAGATATATAGTTTTCATTCATTTAAGCATCTGTCCCATGTCAGTTCTGGGCTTGATGCTGGGACTCTGAACTAAAAATATACAAAGTCACTGCAATGACAGTTTCCAGTTCAGAGAGGAATCTAGTATTATTCCACAATCACACAAGTAAATGTAAACTTCTAGCTGTGACAAATGGTACCATCCTGCCCTAAGAACATAAGAAATGGGGGCCAAACTGCCTAGTGTGTCAGGAAAGACACATTATTCAACTATGAAGATCAGCAGTCAGTTAGTAATGTTACAACACTGAAAGAAGTTTAAAGAATAAAAATTTAAACCCAGAAGCAAAAATAGAGGAGATAAAACCATCACCTAAAAATATCACAGAATGATTTGATGAATAAAGAACACTCATAATGAAACATACACTATAATAAGCAAATTGGTAGAACTAGTAAAAATGTAGAATTCCATATCTCAACACCTTCCCATCCTTCTGACTATAAAGACTGTTACGGAATCTTATCTACAGATTTATCAGTTCTCAGTTCTGTACAGCTATGTCCTTGAGGTGTCTACTTCATGTGTGCAAAGGCCTTTGACTTGACATTTCAAGTTTTCTCAACAGGATATCACTTTTAAGGTTCATTGGCTTCTCTCTTTCTTTCTACTCTTGACCAAAAATGCTCTTAGTGTAGCAGTAGAAATGCTAATGACTAATATTTACTGACTACTAGTGATGGGTCAGGCCATCTGAATGCATCAATTCACAAAATCTTTGCAACCATCTGTTGAGGTATGAATGAAGAAGAGAGAGAATCTGAAAACAGGCGGCTTGCCTCTGGAGTCCAGATCGAGCCCCCATTCAATCCCTAAAGCCTCGCTAGGAGAGAAAGCTATGAGGACAGTTATTTTACACATCAGAAAACTGAGGGTCAATGATGTTAAGTCAGCGATCTAAGATCAATGGCAGATATGGAATTTAAAATCATGAATATTTGATCCAACACATGTTTCTTAAGGGTCAAGAGGAAAAAAGCTGTCTATACAGAAATGGCCACCAAAAGTATTGGTGAAATAATCTCAAGATACATAATCCATACATATGAGAATATAAAATTTACTATGAAACATTTAAGTAGTATCTTTTCCACAGGGAACCTCCGTGGCACAGGTGAAAGTCAAGGGATCAGGGACAACCCAGTTGATCATAAGAGATAAGCTTGGTGGGAGGTAGGAAGACTTGGTCTCCAGAGGGTGAGGCTATGCTGGTTGTGGGAGACCCAACTGTGGGTTTGTAATACTTTCCTATCGCTGCTGCAATAAAATATCATAGGCTTATTATCTTAAAACAATCCACATTATTATTATTATTTTTTACAGATACAGAGCTTAAAGTCCAAAATCAGTCTCACTGGGTTGAAGTAAAGGTGTGGGCAGGGCTTGTTCCTTCTGGAGGTTCTAAGGGACGATTCCTTTCCTTGTCTTTTCTACCTTGTACAGATGCATCTGCATTCCTAGGCTCATGGTCCCTTTCCCACATCATCCCAACATCTTTGTTCCTTCATAATATCTCTCAACAATGACTCTGATCTCCTGCTTCCTCTTTGTAAAGGCTCTTGTGATTGCCTCAGGCCTGCTGGGACAATCTGTGATGATCTCCCCACCTCAAGACCCTGCAGAGCCCCTTCTGCCATTTAAGGTATTCGCTCACAGGTTGCAGGAATAGAATGTGGGAATCTTCAGGGGGCTCTTCTTCAGCCGACCACCAGTAGGTAAGCCTTCTCAATCCCCAGCCTTGTCAATTAAACCATGTCCTGATGTGACATCTTACTAGGCCTCAAGGGCCATATTCTGCTGGGGTTTTGAAATGTCACATATTCGTGTAGCATTGCAGCTGCTTAACAATACTCATTTGAGAGCTTGTAATAATGGCTATTTATAAGACCTGGCCAGAATACATCAAGGATTGCTTGAAGTCTTTTTTGAATCTTCTTTATCATAAACTCCGAAGAATCTCTGTTCACTGATTCAATTTCCACAAGCTCTGGGTTTCCTGAGTCCTAAGATCTGGGGTTTCTCTCAAGAACCTGACAGTTGTATCTGTCCAGGCCCATTGTTTTTGTTTTGTTTTGTTTTGTTTTGTTTTAATTTTATTTTATTTATTATTTTTTTTATTTCTTTTCAGCGTAACAGAATTCATAGTTTTACACCACACCCAGTGCTCCATGCAATGTGTGCCCTCCACAATACCCACCACCAGGCTCCCCCAACCTCCCATCCCCCGCCCCTTCAAAACCCTCAGGTTATTTTTCAGAGTCCATGGTCTCTCATGGTTCATCTCCCCCCCAATTTCCCTCAACTCCCTTCTCCTCTCCATCTCCCCATGTCCTCCGTGTTATTTGTTATGCTCCGCAAATAAGTGAAACCATATGATAGTTGACTCTCTCTGCTTGACTTATTTCACTCAGCATAATCTC